>ML780721.1:602143-616640 GCA_009831015.1 Picea engelmannii
AGTGCGTGAGTAATGGAGGTTTGGGATTTATATCCTTTTGTGTAAAGGATTAAACTGTGCTAAGTTTACATGGTTTCACTATTTATGCTCTGCACATATCGTTCAGTGGCCGTGAAGAAGTCACTATTAAGGCATTTTATTTATCATAAATTTAATGCACAAAAATATTTGTTTCCTTTTATATCTCTCAACGTATAAATATTTAAATTTATATTAGCCATAATCCATTAGAGCATAGAGAATGGATTCAATGTTCATAGTGCGATGGCCAATGGATTTTGAACAATATAATATTAAATATTAACTTATTCTCATTCATAATTGGCTTTCAGAGTTGATCATTCAGAGTGAGGAGAAGGAAGAATTTTAACAAGGTTTAAAGTCGTCAGAGCGATGGGATGAAGGTTGTAAATTTGAATATGTTATAATATTAACCCTTACCCTTTACCAATTATTTATCGGAATCTGAAATCTTGGGTAATATAAGGTCCCACATATATTTAACAATATTAAACTTTTTCTTTTTTGTAATTGGTGGTGAGAGTAATGAAGGGGGTGGACATGTTTCATGAGCAAAGACCTGCAAAGTCATAAGCCAATTTCCTTGATTGATACATTAATCAAGGATTATAATCTTAAGTATATTACAACCTAATTAATTATGTTAAAACATAATATAAATTATGATATAATATAATTAATTATCTTATAAGATAATCATTACAAAATGGTACTTAAGTGAATTATTAAGAAAAGTAAAAAGGTGTTTACAAAAATACTTAGTGAATATTAATTATCCCTAATGAGGATTTAATAAATAAATACTCAGGGAATGTGTTTTAGGAAAGTATTAATTAAGTATACTAATCAGTTTATAGAGAAATGGAAAAATGTCAATCTCTGGTCGAGCGAGCCTTTGCACCTTATGGTGACATGGTGAGTTGTGATGGGTCCATGCATCGAGTGGAAAATGAGCTACATATAACGTCAAGAGATAAAATATTGACGTCATGGATGATACGACTTGCCAAGCAAGGAAACTAGGACTCCCTTAGGATGAAAAATGTTGATCATTAACAGGTTGATGAGTTGAGTGGGGTCTAGTTGGATAGGTGAACCTTAGGCACTGGATGGATCTCAACCATCAATTGGGAGATCATGAGTACATCAAGACCATCTATCGAGGGGAAGAGATATTCCTCGATACCCCAAATTTGGAGCAGTGAGACTATTTAAACCTTTCAAACTCCAAATGGATGGTATCGAGAGGGAATATTCCTTGATACCATATCCATAGGAGGTAAACAAAGAGTGAATCGGGGAAAATTATAAGTGATGATGGTTGTAGGCCTACGTGGACTGAAGTTCCACCATGGTAGGCTAGGCTAGTGCCACGTCGGGGCTAGGTTGTCGCCACATCAGATGGCATGAGGAACGAGGTGTCATGTGTATGACACATGAAAGTAAGAGAGATGTTTCCTATGTAAACCCAAGAACTTTATAAGGTCACAAGCCCCATTCTATAGCTATGTTTTGAGTGAAATTATTGTCAATGGAAATCCCTTGACGAGCAGAAGACAATGGAGATGTAAAGGGAGGAAATAAAATAGTTTAGAAAAAATGAGTTTTCAACACCCTATCTATAAAATGGATACTTAGGGGTTGGGTGTGTTACATGTCCAAGGTGAAAATTCCAACATAATGCATGAGAAGTGATCCATCATCCCCCCAAAGGGGTATACCATCTTTAACATCCATAAAAACCATAAGGTCCTTAGTGGGTGCAATGTCCAAGCTATGTGATTCCTACCCTTTGGTGGCACATTTGGATAAATGTGTAACATCCAAGGTAATTTGTATAACGTACAAGGTATAAGAGGCATTGGAAGGTGTCCGAAGGAAGGCCTAGTCATCAAGGAGTCCAATGCCAATCCTCAAAGGTGTAATGTCCTCCAAACAGTGCATGATGTCATCATGAAACGTCCTGCAAAGGACCATACTAGGGGTGAATCATCAATAAAAAAGGATCACAAAATCAAGTAACACCAACCATTACAAGATACAAGATCCATTAGAATCATATAAAGCAAGAAATAATCTAATACAACAACCAAGTAAGAAATTCACATTAGGTATATTTTTAAAATTTCACACTAGCTTAAGACCTTATGCAATTTTCCAAGTTTATTTATGGGAGGAATATCACAAGACCCTATTATGTGTGTCAATACCCAAGTAGAGGAGTATTTCCCAAGAAACCCTTCAAATTGTAAGTTTAAGTGAATGAAATGGTATGGTTTTTTTTTCATGGTCATTGTGTCATTGACATGCAATGCCACATGTGGGTTCATATCCATGAGTGCCTTTGTAGAGGGATCACTTGGTACTCGAGTTACCCTTTCCTCAGTAGTGTGTGTATTTTTAACCCCTTTATTTCCTTTTGATCATTCATTTATTTCTTTGCAAGACCCTTTTTTAGTTTTTTTTTTTTTTGAACTGGGATTCATTATGTCCTTTTAATTTGATATGCATTATGTGCATTAGGACTTTGGGCGATCACCTCATAGTGAGGGGGTAATTAGGACTTTGGGCGATCACCTCATAGTGAGGGGGTAGAGCTCAAGATGAATTTTGTATTTTGATTTGACATTTGTCATCCCATTTTTATTTTTCATTTTGAGTTCATAGCATAATCTTAACATTATTTATTACTAGCTAAAGCAACCTCTTAGCATGCTATTTATTGCTATTTTGGTGTACATGTAATGGGCATAATGGTTAATAACACGTGTTTCCTCTTAAGAGGTCATAAGTTCAAATCCATAGGGGGGTAGGGTATGTAAACCTCCATATACTTTACCAGTTAAATAGCTATCCGGAGGGGGTCCCTTGTCCCACAAACAAGAGGGTCTCATACACCAATGTGGTGTCTAGATTGGTCGTGACCTTAAAAATAGATTATTATTATTATTATTATAAATATCTATTTCCAAAAGATGGGATAATGAAAGGAAAATATATGGAATGTGTTAAATATGGAATAAAGTAGTGCGTTACCTATATCAAAACCTCCCAGTAGTACCCATATTCCCTGAGAGTGATAACACTAGACTAGGACACATATGATGGTCACCAAGGTGAAACAAGGAAAAAAACATAACTTCCAAGCATCATGATCCATTATCTAAGTTCAATCCATGATCCTCACCTGAATTCCTAATGAATTAAATGTAACACTTTATATGAAACAATGGTTAATGTGCCTCATGTGTGTTGGACCACCTTCATTGGGTAAAGCATGTTGATCATGTGAATGAGTTGAGAAATGATGAGGGGGTAGGTATCAAAGGGGTTTTCTCTATGGATAATGTTGATCATCATCTCTAGGACCACTGTCTGCAATGTGGATGATCATGGAGAATAATATACTCTAGTTACCTCTAGGTGAGAGGGGGTAATAAGTATCAAGGGTGACTGACACATCAAACCCCCATAGATTACCTCTCAAGGGGATATTTGGCCTTAAAGTGGGGATATGGGATTTTTAGCACTGGGTATGGGTCTTGGGTATTGGGGCATGATCAAGAGAGGATAACCAAGATTTAGGTCCTAAGGGAGACTTCTAGGTATATAGGGCCAACAAAAATATGTTGAACCACAAAAAGGGACCTTTCTAGGATACCCTTGGTCTCCAAATGGGGATAGTCAACATTATGAGTTTTTGAACGTTAAGTATGAATCTCTAGGCCCTAAATATGACCAGGGGAACAAACCATATATTTAACTGATAAAGGAAGCTTCTAGGATTCTAGAGCCTGCAATAATGGCACCTTGAACCACCAAAAATAACATCTCAAAGGAATCATTTACCTCTAACTAGGTATATAGGTACCATTATCAATTTTTAGCACTAGGTATGGGTATTGGGGCCTTGAAAATGGTTAGAGGAGGAAGCATTAACCTTAGTCTATAAAGTAATCTTTTACCCATCTCTGGCCAAGAATAATTCCTTGAACAACCACACATGACCTATTGAAGGTATCCTTGGCCTATATTTGGGGATGTCAGTACTGTTAGGTAGTTTTTAGTAGTAAGTATGTGTCCTAGGGCCTTGAAAACAATCTAGGGAAGAAGGACATGCCTTAGGTCCTAAAAAATACTTGAGGCATCTAGAGACATGAATAATTCCTTGAAGCACCACACATAACTTTTGGAGGGTGTCCTTGGCCTCTAAGAAATGATGTTACTTCCCTCACAAGGCTTTGAGAATCAGTTCTGGGTCTCAAGGTATTGATATGATTGAGGGTGGGATCCTAAGCCTTAACTAAAATATAAATATTCTACACATCTAGGGAAAAATAGGATTCCTCAAACCACCACACCCAACCTATCAAGGTTTTAGGAAACTTCTATGTCTCATGGGTCCTGAATGACACCTCAAACCACTGCAGGTGACCTATTGAGGGGATATTGGGCCTTCAAATGGGGATGTGGGCATCATTAGGAGTTTTTGAGCACTGGGTAAGGGTCTAGGGTTTTTGGACATGATCGAGAGAGGAAACCCAAGCCTTAAATTCTTGATGAAACTTATAGGCATCATGGCCAAACAATGATATGTTAAACCACCACAAAGGACATCTTGAAGGTATCCTTGGTCTATGGATGGGGATCATCAACATTATGATATTTTTAACATTAAGTTTGAGGCTCTATACCTTGCATATTCTTAGGGGAACAAACCCAAGAGTTTTACCAATAACAACATGATGAACCACAACAATGTGTTGGAGTTACTTCACACACACATAGGATTTATTTTTCCTATGGTCATTCCTTGTTTATTAGTCATAATTAGTTATTATCCAATCTCCAATATTTTAGGGGAGAATATTCCACCTGGAGAATATTCTCTTTCAGTTGACACTTCAGTTTGACTAGTTGAGTTGAGTTTAGATGTTGCATTGGTTTTGTCACCATGCAACATTGGGATCATCACCAAATAATGCACATTTGCCTTGGGATCATCACCAAATAATGCACATTTGCCTTGGGATCATCACTAGACTGGCACATTACACTTGATTTCCTGATTTAACTTCTCACTACTCTCTATTCATTCAGTTAACTGAAGACTAGTTGACTAGTTAACTCAACTAGGTGGCAGTTCACTCCCGTAACTGCCTGAGAGACTAGACTAGGTGGCAATTCACTCCTGTAACTGTTGGTGTGTGTCTAGATCAATCTATACCACCACTATGGCTCATTATTTACTCATGTATCCTATATCTATTGTAAATTATTCACTCTTTGAGTGTGGAATACAGTTAATGAGAATTCTTCCATTCTTTCTCTCTTGCTTCTTCTTTCTCAATTTCTCTCTGCAAATGTGTGTGGTATTTTATAGCTATATCTATTCTGTGTAGGTTCAACACATTTACATGGTATCAGAGCCGACGGATTGCTAAGAAAAATCTACACCAAATTTTTTTTGCAGGTACAAAAGATTGAAGACAACAAAAATATGGATTATTCGCCGGAAATACTTCTCACGCCTCATAACTATTTAGAATGGAAGCCATAAATTATTCTTCATCTCAGAAGTAGAGGCTTATACCAAATAACCATGGCAATGGAAGTAGATATTGATTCTATCGATGAAAAAAACGACTTTCTCAATAGACAAGATATGGGCATAGGAAGTATCAACGTGTCTGTTTCTCCCGAATTTTTCCATCAAGTATATGAAGAATCACAAGGATCAACTCCAAATGAATTATGGACTAGATTGGAGGTTCTATTTGGGAATAAATAAGATTGTGAATATTTCATGCAAGAGGTTGAACAGATAGAGCCAGAAGAGAAGCCATCAAAAAATCAAGTTTCTTATTATGAAGAGTTTTCTACAAACGTTTTTGCAGAAATTTGTATTCCATTAATTGAAGATGATGTCTACTCCATTTCAGATTTGTTTTTTGAAATTCATGTGGAAGATATATGGCATGCATCTCAGGAGTCACATGCAGATACTTTTTCATGCACCATGCATTCATCTGAGGAGACAAAAAGGGAGCCACGCACATCAGACTCCATTCTGATATTTTCTGAGCACAATTTGCAGAAAAAAATTGGATATTTGAATTTCTCTCGGGAAAATATACAATTTCAAAAAACAAAATCGTCTGAAATGGAGTCCAGAAACTGAAGTTATGACTGTTTCAAAATCAACAAAATTTCAACGATTTTACGGAAACGACCGTACGGTTTTCAAAATTTCATCCAATTTTTTTTTGGATATTATTCATTACAAGAAGATAAAGTGGATATGTGTGGAAATATCAATGATGCATATACTTAATCAGGTCCATGCAGACATCTAGATCTTCAACAAAATCTTCAAAGGGCACAAACTTGCAGAGTTGCGAGGTCTTCTTGGAGTGAAGGACATGGTTGCTTAACAACTGCCTTTTTGTTCCTTCTCATTTTTATTTTATTTTTACATACAGTGTACCTTGAGGGGGGGGGGGTTCCCATTAGGTTTTCCCTCTTTCCTCGTTTATTTCAGTGTATCTTTTTTGTTTGGGTACCTAACATGGCCTCGTAGCCGGGACCCATTCTTTATTTTCACCATAGTAATGTTCAAGGGGGGTGTTGGAGTTACTTCACACACACCTAGGATTTATTTTTCTTAAGGTTATTCGTTGTTTATTAGTCATAATTAGTCATTATCCAGTCTCCTATATTTTAGGGGAGAATATTCCACCTAGAGAATATTCTCTTTCAGTTGATGTAGAATTCCTGCAGAAACCCCAATAGATCTAGAATTCTAGTTAAATTGAACACATGCAATTTGATGATATTCAAGAGATGAGAAAAAGTTTTTGCTCCATAAATCAGAGAATTATATTAATAAAAAATGAATATACACGAGCAACCATCCTCAAAAATAAGAGAGGAGGTGAATATATAGAATTTCCAACATAGAAATTCTAGTAAAAAAAAGCTAGAAATAACTAAAATAGGTGTCATAAGCTAAGGGAGACCACATAGTTCGACCTAGACCACTAAAGATACATGTCACACACTCATTAATGTCCACAAGAGTCAAGTGATGTGCATTAACTCAGTTAAGCTCACTTAATTGACAAGAGAAGCAGTTCCAACTCACTTAACTGACCCGAAATAGTAGTTACTAATAATAGTAATGGAAAAAATCATTAATTAAGGAATAAATCTCTCACTCAAAGAGGAGGTGAGCATTCCCCAATAATAGATTATTTTTTTCATGGGGGAGTTGGAATAAATCATGAATAAATCAAGAAAATCAAGAATAAATTGAGAAAATCAAGAACCGGGAGTTGAGTCTTGATCTAAAATTAGTAGTTTTCCCTAAAATCTAGGGATGAGGTGGCCTTCTTCTCTATGTGGGTAAATTAGGTGAAATAAAGTGTAAATGAATGTATTAACCAATATCTAGGAGTCTAAGCTAGGTATAAACTAATGTAAGTTAGGGTTATGGTCCAACACCCCCCTTAAGCCTAACTGTAATGACAAAAAATTTGAGTCTCGACAACTTTTCCATTTTAGGTACTCATTACATAAAAGAAATCCTCATGAAAAGAGGAAAGAGGGAAAACCTCATGGGAACCCCCCCCCAAAAAAGAGGAAAAAAAATGTTGAGTGGCCAAAAGTGACCTACTCAGTTGTCTCCACCACTCCAAACAACTCTCAGTTCTGAAAATTTCTTTTCAGTGAATGACTTGGTGAAGATATCTGCAACCTGCTGCTCTGTGGGGCAGTACTGCAGTGAAATGACTCTGTCACAGATCAACTCACGGATGTAATGCATATGAATCTCGATGTGCTTGGTCCTCTGCCTCTAAACTGGATCAATCGATATCTAAATGGACCCCTGATTGTCACAAAATATGACAGTCGGAAGTGGATACTGAATACCAAACTCGGAGAGAATCCCCTGCAACCAAACAGCCTGTGTAGCTGCATTCACTACACCTCTATACTCTGTCTCTGGTGTAGATAAAGAAATCGTGTATTTCTTCTTGCTATACCAACAGAGTGGCCCTAAACCAAAGATGAAAACATAACTAGAGGTGGACTTGTGGTCTGTACCATTGCCACCCCAATCAGAATCTGTGTACCCAATTAGTGAAAGTGGGCAATCTGCAGCATAAAAGATACCAAAACTGGGAGTACCTTTCACATATCTAAGGATTATCTTTCCAAATTTCCAGTAAATCTCATGAGGCTCCTGCATATATCTGGAACAAACTCATACTTCAAAAGAGATATTAGTTCAAGTGTGAGTAAGATACAACAAACTCCCAACCAATTGCCGATACAGTGTACTGTCCACCAAAGGTGTAGTACCCGCATCCTCAAATCTAACCCCTGAAAGAAAGGGAGATTCTGTTGGCTTGCATTTTTTCATCTGAAAGTGGACAAGTAGACTTGATGCATACTTAGACTATTCCATATTGATCCCTGAAGTAGACTGAGAAACTTCAAGACCAAGAAAGTAGTGTAACAGTCCCAAATATGTCATGGAAAATCGATCGTGCAATGCTGATTTTGACGAATCAATAGCAGAAGTAAGGTTCCCTTTCATCAATAAGTCATCTACATAAAGTACTATCATAAATAGGGAATCATCATATTGCAGCAAATAAAAATTCAGATTAGATTTTCATCGAATGAATCCAATGGAAAGCAGGAAAGAATCCATCTTTGCATACCAGGCTCTAGAAGCCTGTTTTAGGCGATACAAAGATTTCTTTAATATGCAAATGAGGGAAGAGTTATGAATGTATCCCTGTGGATGCTCCATATATATCTCCTCCTTGAGATATCCATGAATAAATTCACTCTTCACATCCATGTGGTGAACTTCCCATCTGCGAGAAGCGACAATGGCCAAAACTAGTCGAATGTAGTCCATTTTTGCAACAGGTGCAAATGTCTCTGTGTAGTCTATGCCATGTACCTATGAGTATCCTTTTGTGACAAGTCAAGATTTGTACTTTCGGATCTCACCATTTGCATAAATCTTTGTTCGATATATCCATCGACATTGAACAAGATTTCTTCCTTTCGGAAATGGAACCAAGTCCCATGTGTTGTTGTCCATAAGAGCAGAGTACTCTTCATCCATGGAAGCTTCCCAGAGTGGGTTTCTATCAGCCTCAAAGTGTGAATTTGGATCTGAATCAAGTGACACATAGAAATGTATGGGAAGCAAAGGTTCTGTGGCATCCAGAGCTTGAGGAGCCCCAAAAAACTGTGATCTAGTTCTTCTTGTATCCGCAGGATCACTGACTAGTTCACCCACATCTTGTAGGGTTTTCTCTACCGAAGTTGGGAAATGAGTTGGAGAAGCCATGAAATGGTCCTAATCCTCTATATCAAACCCAAAATGATTCTTTGATGGCTTATATGAAGTGCTCGAAGAAGTTTCTGACTCCTCCTCATCAGTGACAACAAGCGGTTCCTCGGCAAGGTCTTCTAAAAAATCATGCAGTGATTCTTCTTCAAACTTCACACTTCGAGCTAGAATGAAATTTTCAGTGTGAGAGTCTAGAAATATGTATCCTTTGACACCTTCAGGATATCCAAAAAATATGCATTCAACACTTTGAGGCTCCAAATCCTTCCTCTTATCTGTCGGAATGTGAGCCCATGCTTGTGAACCAAAAATACGAAAGTGTGACAGTTTTGGTTTCTTATCGGTCCAACATTCAAAAGGAGTGGTGCCTTTGAGTGATTTGTGAGGAAATTGGTTCTGAATTTACGCTTCACAATTAATAACTTCATCCCATAGCTTGGGAGATAATGACTTTGACTGTAGCATACAATTTTCCATCTCTTTTAAGGACCGTTTTTTCCTCTCCGCAACACCGTTCTGCTGTGGTGTATATGGCACTGTGTGTTGTAGTTGTATACCTGCATCAATACAAAGTTGTTGCAAATCATTGTTTACATACTCCCCACCATTATCAGTATGGAGTATCTTAATATTACACCCAGACTCATTCTCAGCAAGTGCTTTAAATTCTATAAGGCATTCAAATACTTCTGATTTTAATTTAAAAAAAAATACCCAAGTAAAGTGAGAGAAATCGTCTATGAAGGTGAGTACATATCGAGCCTTACTAATTGAAGGCTATGAGAATGGGCCCATGATGTCACTATGAATCAGAACAAGAGGTGAATAATCTCTCTGTGCGTTCCCTTTGTCAAACTTTTTCTCTGGATGCTTGCCAAGACTGCATCCTTGACATACACCACTTGTGAATTTAATAGCTAGCAATCCTTCTACCATGTTTTCCTTGTTGAGTTGATGCAAGTAATTATAGTTTAGATGGCCAAAAATTTCATGCCATAACCTGTTGATATCATTAGATTGTGACATAAATACAGTGCTAATATATTTAGGAACAAAGTGGGAGAAGAAATACAAATGAGAACCATGATCTGCAATTCCATGTGCAAGTTGTGAGCCTGTGGAAATGTCGGTAATCACTGCGGAGTCTAGAGTGAACTACACCTTCCTTCCAGAGCTGGAATGAGTGATATGATATATCAAGAGAAGATTTGTGTACAGCGAGGGAACATGAAGCACATTTGTGAAGCATCCCCCTTCAAGATCAACAATTCCTTCTCTAGACACCTTTGCGGGTGTGGCATCTCCCAAGTAAATTGGGGATCTGGTGCTTTCTTCGATGGAGGAAAATTCATCTTTTGATGTAGCCATATGGTTCGATGCACCTGAATCAAGGATCCAAGATGATGGAGTGGATGTGACAACCATTAAAGCATGACCATCTCGTGCTCTCCCTCCCGTTCTGTTATCATATTTCTTCTTTGCATTTTCGAGCACCATGAGATTGTGTTGATGCAATTGCTTAGCCATTTCATCGATAGTCTTCCTCATGTAATTTGATTCGGGATGAAAACCTTTGGAAAAATATCTGCAAAGTGTTATTTCCTTCTTCTTCTTACCCTTAGGCTTAGAAGAGTTATCTGAAGATTGTGCGGATCTCTCCTTCTTTGATTCAAGAAATTTACCCGTTCCTTTTTTCTTGTCTTTTCCACTTCTCTTTGGAGCATTAGTAGCCACAAGTGCTTGGTTCTTGGAACTCTTGATGACACCAATTTGTACTAAATTAGCTGTCTCTTGAGTCAATGTTGCAATGAAATCATTCAATGGAGGCATTTTCCATTTTTCCTGAGTCAATTTAGATGCTTGAAAAGACGACACAAATACAGAATATTCAGGGCCTAATTTCGAGAGAATTGAAAGGATGAGCTATTCTTCCTCTTTTGTGACTCCACATGCATTAAGTTCAAAGAGGAGGGATTTTAAATTGGTAGAGAATTCTTGTAGGTTTTTGAAATGAATTGGACTTAGGGATATGAGTTCATTCTCCAGTTTATGCACTCTCATTGCATCCTACTTGCCGAATAGTCCTTCCAATGTGGTCCAGACCACATCGGGAGTAGTGGCTCTACTGACATCAAAGAGGAGATATATGGAAATTGATAGGAATATCAGCCCAATTGATTCATCTAATTTATTGAAATACTTTATCTTCTCTGCTGCAACAGTCAGTTCTTTCTTCGTTCCCATTGTTACCTGGTAAAGCCCTTTGCTTCAGAGGAGCAAAGAGATCTCTGTCTTCCATTTGAAGTAATTGAAAGGATTTAGAATGAGTTTTGTGGGCTGAAAGAGATGATACATTTCTTCTTGCTACATCTCCTGATGATCTATACCTGCAAATAAAACCATGTACAATCCACTAGATTCAATCTAGCTCTGATACCATGTAGAATTCCTGCAGAAACCCCAATAGATCTAGAATTCTAGTTAAATTGAACACATGCAATTTGATGATATTCAAGAGAGGAGAGAAAGTTTTTGCTTCATAAATCAGAGAATTATATTAATAAAAAATGAATATACATGAGTAACCATCCTCAAAAAGAAGAGAGGAAGTGAATATATAGAATTTCCAACATAGAAATTCTAGTAAAAAAAAGCTAGATATAGCTAAAATAGGTGTCATAAGCTAAGGGAGACCACATAGTTCGACCTATACCACTAAAGATACATGTCACACACTCATTAATGTCCAAAATATTCAAGTGATGCACATTAGCTCACTTAAACTTACTTAACTGACAAGAGAAGCAGTTCCAACTCACTTAACTGACTCGAAATAGTAGTTACTAATAATAGTAACGACAAAAATCATTAATTAAGGAATAAATATCTCAAAGAGGAGGTGCGCATTCCCCAATAATAGATGATTGTTTGCATGGGGGAGTTGGAATAAATCATGAATAAATCAATAAAATCAAGAATAAATCAATAAAATCAAGAACCGGGAGTTGAGTCTTGATCTAAAATTAGCAGTTTTCCCTGAAATCTAGGGATGAGGCGCCCTTCTTCTCTATGTGGCCAAATTAGGTGAAATAAAGTGTAAATGAATGTATTAACCAAGATCTAGGAGTCTAAGCTAGGTATAAACTAATGTAAGTTAGGGTTATGCTCCAACAATTGACACTTCAGTTTGACTAGTTGAGTTGAGTTTAGATGTTGCATTGGTTTTGTCACCATGCAATATTGGGATCATCACCAACTCACTACTCTTTGTTCATTTAGTTAACTGAAGACTAGTTGACTAGTTAACTCAACTAGGTGGTAGTTCCCTCCCGTAACTGTCTGAGAGACTAGACTAGGTGGCAGTTCACTCTTGTAACTACTGGTGTGTGTCGAGATCAATCTAGACCACCACTATGAATAATTAGTTACTTATGTAGCCTATACCTATTGTAAATTATTCACTCTTTGAGTGTGGAATATGGTTAATGAGAATTCTTCCATTCTTTCTCTCTTGCTTCTTCTTTCTCAATTTCTCTCTACAAATGTGTGTGGTATTTTCTAGCTAGATCTATTATGTCCAGGTTCAACACATTTAAACAATGGACCTTTTGAGGGTATACTTGGTATATGTACGGGGATAGTTAACATTATGAGGTTTTTAACATTAAGTATGAGTCTTTGTACCTTAGAAATGGTTAGGTCCTAAAGGAAGCTTCTAGGCTTCTGGGGCCAAGAATGACACCTTGAACCACCACAAATGACATCTCAAGGGAATCATTTCCATCTAATTAGGTATATAGGTATCATTAGCACTTCCGAGCACTAGGTATGGGTCTCATATCCCTAGACATTATAACATGAGTGCACATGTGTTTTATAAATCATGCACACTCCTTCTTATGAATTCATGCATGCTCCTACTTAGGAACACATGCACGTTTTAAAGCATGAGCATGTTCTTGCTTAGGAATGAATGTGTGTTCTAAAGGGTGTGCACGCTCCTGCTTAATAATGCACATGATTTCTTGAAAATTATGATTTGGAAAGAATGCATGGAGGTTTAGGAAACATTAAGGTTATATGATTAGGAATGCATGTGTGTTTATAAGACGTGTGTCTGTTCTTGTATGTGCATTCATGTTCCTGTGTCTATTCCTATGTGTGATTAGGATTGATGTTCTTGTATAATTAGGTTCCCCCTTCTGATCTCATAATAGGTTTTTGGATTTCCTTTCATGAACTAATGTTACTAATTGAACTAGCTAATTCATATTGAGAAGAACCTTGTTGGAAATAACTAATGAAATTACTATGATGGTTCACTAGTAGATAAGTGTGGTTAGTGGTAAGACTTAATTGGTGATTGAAAGAGTAATTGATAGGGTATATAGTGAGTAATATGAGTGTAATCCATATTTTCTAGCTATAGATAGAAATATTCCTACTACAATAATAAATGTTCCTGCTATTAATGAAATAGGATATGCCATAGAGAATGAAGAGTGATTAGATGCCACATGTTGTCATGTGTTTTTAGGTGTTCTGATGTGTGATGGTTTTCTATTGCAATACCTATGATGGAGAAAGAAGTAATACCTATGATGGAGCATTACTTGTGAAATAGTTGTACTTGTACTATCTCTACTTGTATTTGTCTAGCTTGTAGTCGGTAGTTGATTCTAGGATGAAAAGTTGTGTTTCAATGAATAATTTTGTTTCTATGAGTTGTATAAATGTGGTGTAATAAAAACTACTCGCTCATTGAATGCAAGATACCAGATATATAAAATATGAAGAACAGAAATGAAATGCTAGAAATGACAGAATAACAGTAAAATATCCAGCATAATCTTCACAATACATAGAAATGATATACGAAATAGCAACAGAAATAACACTTTGAATCAGATAGCAATGTTCACAGGCCTCTTCGAGGGGGAAACCTCCAATCGAGCAGCACTCTGTTACAATAATATCCAAGATAGGGTTCTCATACCCTCGACTCTTATTTATACTAAAAAGAAGCATCTAGAGGAAGATCCTTCTAGAAGCGGAAGCTTCTATTAGGTCTTCTTACATCCGCCTTATTCTATTTTATTG
>ML780721.1:622220-641982 GCA_009831015.1 Picea engelmannii
ATAGCAATGTTCACAGGCCTCTTCGAGGGGGCAACCTCCAATCGAGCAGCGCTCTGTTACAATAATATCCAAGCTAGGGTTCTCATACCCTCAACTCTTATTTATACTAAAAAGAAGCATCTAGAGGAAGATCCTTCTAGAAGAGAAAGCTTCTATTAGGTCTTCTTACATCCGCCTTATTCTATTTTATTGAAAGGTCTTATTAATATTGACCTTTATTACATCCAAATACATTGATTTACCTATGTGCGGGTTAGGACCTTAACATTGAATGAGTTCATAGTGAAGAGGAGTGAAGCTACTCGATCTCCCATGGGTCGATCTCATGTCTTCCCTCAAACGACTGGATGAGTTGAAAGTGTTTCAAGGATGTAATTGCATGTTGTAATATTTGATGTTTTCCATGATGAAAGCTTGTGTTTTGCATGATTCACCCTTACGATAAAACCATGATGCACCCTACCTTCCTCCTTATAGAAATTTGAGAATGACACAATCCCAAAAATCATGTGTTCTTAGGGTCAATGTTATCCGGTGTAATTAATGTTGCTAATGATCCTAATAAAGATAACAAACAAAACTTGACCTATTTTCTCGACCCAAAGTGGGTGAATGAGTGTTCCTCTATGATTGTATATTCATTGAATTTGTTACTGGGTACTGCTCCTTGTGCATGCTTATTGATGGAGAACAATTCATTGCATGAGATTCAGGCCTAGTTGATTTATCAATCTACTTGTAAGAATGGGGGTTAAAATGTGTTTATGGGTGCTCTATTGTTAGATTTTGTTTTTGTGTATTTTGATTGGCTAAAGTGTATCATTTTCCTCGTTGATTAAACAATGAAAATTCGTATATTGCTATAAATTATATAGATGGGAGTTTGGGGTGAACCATAGGTGAAGGTACTAGTTACCTAGTGGACTAGGTCGATATCCAATACTAGTTCCAAGGGAAATGAAGGATATCAGTTGCAGGCTATCATATTCAATATTTACATAGTTGTCCGATGCTCATCCCCTAGGAAAATTATTATAAATTGATGATCCACATAACATTCCTTAGGGTTATCACTTAATGAAATCTACCCTCAGTATGGATGGATATAGATATATGCTTGGCCCCAACCCCATCCCTTGATCTAGTCGGATGTATATTGGGACAGATATCTGGATCATAGAAGATCTATGAGTGGCTATGTGTTTAACCTATTTGGAGGAGAAATCAATTGGATGGGAAAACTACACTCTATAGTGGCACTCTCAACCACAAAAGTTGAATACATGGAAGCCACTCATGCAAGCAAGGAAGCAGTCTAGTTATATATATATATTGTGTTCATGTATTGGGTTGATACATCTAGTTGTAAGGATAGATTGTTACAGTAAGAGTGCAATCTTCATGGCGAAGAACTCAACTTATAATTCAAAGATGAATTATATTGATGTTCAATATCACTTTGTGAGAGACATGGTTGAATTCAAGAAGGTGTACACTTTGTAGAATGTTGCAAATTCATTAAAACAATCTGTGACCACTGAGAAGTTCTCTTGGTGTAGAGGATCTATGGGCATTACTTCCCTAGATTTCTTACTATGTAATCATGTAACCCGTTGTATGCAAAGAAAACAACAAGTGGGAGAATGTTGGGTATGTATTATATTCTTTGCAAAATGGGTCCCATGTATTGTACACTGATATGGGAGAAAAGGGGATATCGGGGGTGCTTAACACCCTCAAAATGGAAGGTTTGTAGGGATTTCAGGGGAGATAACCCCCGAGAAAAAAAAAATTGGTCCGTTTTGGTGGTTTTTTGCATCTGTTTTAGTGGTTTTTCAGCACATGGTTTTTGTAGATGGTTTTCTAATTCTGGTTAAGGAATTAGGGTTATTGAATAATTCATGTCAATGGATTAGGGGTTTGGATATCACATGATCCTATATGTATATTGTATTATAAACAATAAATATGATGAATAGAATATTAGAGGTGCAACTCTAAACAAGTTGTTGGGTTTCCCATTTTGGGATTCTAGGGTAAAAATCTTTGTGTAATTTGTGTGTGTGTTCCATCGTATATTTTATGTTTCATTAAGTAACTGTTTGTAGTAATTAATTGTACAAGGTTAAAATATACAATGATAATAAGAAAGGCAACATGGAACAAATGAAGAAGGGATTCAAGGAAACATTTTTCAGGAACAACCCTCAAGCATAATAGCAAGGGAAGCCACCACAAAGCAAGCCAAATATGTCAGATTGTTTGGGGAAATGGAAAAAACAATAGGCCATTGAGTGTTGGGGTAGTGAAGTATATCACATGTATAAATATTTTTCTCACAAGGGAGAGAGAGTGAGGATTTTTCACAACATCTAGGAGGTTGATACAATGGAAGACATGGGAAGAAACATGCCAATGATATATGCAATCTTGGTCAATAGGAAAGAAAAATACCAATATCATGTGATTGATGTGGAAGTTAATGATGATAACTAGCCCATATATATTTTGATTGATTCTATATCTAGTCATAACTATATAGATCCTAATATTGTTAAGAAAATTAAATTGAATAAATGAAATCTTGAAAAGTCTTGGTTGGTTTATCTAGCCTCTAGAAACAAAAGACAAATCAATGAGCTTGTCATGGATTGCCTCTAGGCTTTGAGTCAACACCAAACCAAATTTTATTATCATATCACTTGGATCATATGATTTCATAATTGGTATGAACTGGTTTGACAAGCATCATGTTGGCCTATATTTATTTAACAAGGTTTTAATATTCCTTGATGAGTAAGGAAACTTGAAAATAGTTCAAGGAATCCAAAGGTTTATATCGATCAAAGAGATTTCATCCCTAAATATGAAAATAAGCTTCAAAAAATGACACTAGATATATGCAACACATATGGAAGAGATAGCTAATGATAACATGCCAAATATTGAATATCATACAATTTTTAAGGAGTATGAAGATGTATTTGGGGGAATATTAGGGTTTCCACCAAGAAGAGACATTGATTTCTCCATTGACTTAATTCCCGGAGATACCATAGTGTCTGATAGTCTTTACAAGATGAGTAGACAAGAGATGAAATAATTACAAATGTAGCTTTAGGAACTTTTGAATAAGGGGTATATATACCCAAGTGTCTCACTTGGGGGGAGGGTGGGGGATGCCCTTTGTGAAGGAGAAGGATGGAACCTTAAGGCTATGTACTGATTTCAGGTAGTTGAATAAGGTTACCATAAAGAACAAGTATCCTTTTCTAATGATTCATGATCTTTTTTATTAGCTGATATGAGAAAGGCTATTTTCAAGATTGGTTGGAGGTCAGGCTACCATTAGATGAGAATCAAATAATAATATCTCAATAAGACAACATTTAGAGAACAATATAGCCATATACAATTTGCATTGGTACCATTTAGGTTATCAAATGCACCATTTTTTTTTATTGTTTTTAATGAATGGAGTATTCAAAGGTTACTTGGACAAGTATGTTTTTTTATTCTTGGATGACATTCTTAGTTACTCAAATTTATAGCAAGATCATGAGCAACACTTCATATTGGTGCTATATGTATTGAGGGAGCATCAACTATATTCCAAGATGAGCAATTTCTCATTTTATCAAAAATAAATCCACAATTTGGGCCACACTATCTTTGAGGAGGGCTTAGTAATGGATCTCGATAATATTGAGGAAATTAAAGGATGGCCCAAATCAAAGAATACCTTAGAGGTGAGATAATTTATGGGATTAGCTGACTACTACAAGAGATCCAATGAAGGCTTCCTTAACATTGTACACTTAATCACTTCACTGCAAAAGAGAGGAATTAGGGGAAACTTGAGGTCTAAAATGGGCATGCCAAGGAAAATAATAAAATAATAGTTAAAATAATAAAAATAAGACTTATCGATTTTCAAAGGGGGGGAAAGAAAACTATTTTTTTAATCACATTTTTGACTTATCTCCTTATAGGTTTACTAAAATTTCAAGTGGGAACTTTTTGGATGCATAATTAAATTCTACATATAATGAGTAACCACTTTGCATAATTTTAATCGACCAGTAGTGAGATAAACTGGGAATACATGAAAAAGCGTGTTTCTTGAGAATTGGAAATACATGAAAAACCATGCTTATTTTTAGGAAGGACATTTTCTTCATACATTTTTGTTTTACCTCACTATTATTCCATCAAAAATATATAAAGTTTGTAGGTGTTGTATGTGGAATTTAATTATGCATTCGACAAGTACCTACACTTGAAATTCAAGTAAACCTATAAGGAGCTAAGTTGAAAATATGATTAATAAAACTAGTGTTATTCTTTTCCCTCCAAAAATATTTACTCTTATGGATGACATCATCATATTAAATCCTACTGGTTCTTTTAAATTTTATTTTGATAGTACATTTTTTTGTTTTGAGTCCCATTTTTTACCTCAAATTTCCCCAAATCAATGATGTTGGATGGCGTTCAAAATGAGAAGAGAGTTTTCAGAACTGGAAGGAATTATTAATCAGTGCACCTATTTTAAATAGTTTTCATCTAGAGGAAGACTTTGCAATGTGAATTTATTGTATTCAAAGAAGGGCTTGGTGGAGTCCTTACCCAAAATGGGCATGTCACATGATATGAATCGAGAGAGCTCAAATAACATGAAAGAAAGTATTCTACCCATGATTTGGATCTTCTATCTATTGTTCATGCATTGGAGATGTGGATGCATTATCTCATAGGTAAAAATTTTAAGAATATAACATACCATAGTGGTTATGAATAGTTGTTTGAGTAGCCAACACTAAATTCCAGACAAATTAGATGGCCAAAATGTCTTAGCAAATATGAATTTGACATCAATCAGATAAAGGGATAAGAGAATAAAGTGGTCAATGCACTCAACATGAGGGTGCATGAAATTCATTTTACAACCATTAACATGTACTAATCATATTTAAAAAGAATAATTTTGAAAGTTGTAGCATTAGACCAACACTATTTACAAGTTAATGAAGGTTTATAATAAGATGATGTATAGATAAAATTTAAAGATTGCAAGCTATAAGATGATGGAATTATCTTATACAAGAGCACATTCTATGTTCCTAACTCTCAAAATTTGAGAAAATTAGAGATAAAAGAGATTCATGATGTGCCATATGTTGGACATCCAGGGTACTAGAAAACCATTGCAGCGTTGTGAAGCCAATACATTTTTCCTAGTATGAATAAGGATATCACTAATTAGATATCCATATGCATGGGATGTCAGAAGGTAAAGGTTGATCATAGACATCCAACATGATTTCTATATCCATTTTCCATTATTGAGTGGAAATGGGAGTTTGTTACTATATATTTCATCACCAAGATACCCATAATAGTAAAGTAGTATGATTCCATCATGGCAGTAGTGGATAACCTTACAAAGGATCCATATTTTATTCTATTGAGGAAAACACATAAGGTATCCAACATTCCAGATCTTTACATGAAGGAAATTCCTGGGCTAAATGGCATGCCTAAGGAAATAGTATATGACAGAGAACCAAAATTCACTTCAAAATTATTGAAAGGGTTATTTAAAGGATTTGGGAAAAAATTAAATTTGAGTACAACATATCACCCAAAGTCAAATGGGTAGACCGAGAGGATAAATTAGGGGATTGAAGATATGTTAAGGATGTATGTTTTGGACACTCCTTCCATGTGGGAACACTAATTTCATTTGTTTTTGTTTGCATATAATAATGGGTATACAAAATCTATGAATATGACCCCATTTGAAGCATTATATGGAAGAAAATGAAATGCACTAGTGAGCTAAGACAACCTAATAAATGGAGCAATTGTTGGGCTAGAGTTGTTCAAAGACATGGAAGAGAAAATGGTAAAGATAGATAAGAACTTAAAGGATTCACAAGATAGGAAAACAATTTATATAGAAAAAGAAAAAACTCACAGATAATTCAGAGTGGGAAATCATGTATTCTTGAAAGTGAAGGACAAAAAGAGCTCATTAAAATTGGGGATCTACCCAAAATTGGAAGTAAGATACCATGGGCCATTTGAAATCCTAGATAGGATAGGACTTATTACATACTTTCCTACGTTACCTTCATCCATGTGAATTCATATTTTGTTTCGTGTGTCTATGTTGAAAAAGTATGTGCCTGATTCTAACCACGTGATTGATTGGACTGTGATCTAGGTGGAACATTGATCCAAAATCGGATTCAGAAGCCTGACAGGGCTTGAAAAATGCTCAAAAATGAAAGTGCTTAGAATTTGACGAAACCAAAGCCATTACGTCTGTCTCGTCTTCCTGATTCCGACGACATATTTACTTTGTCAAACGAACTCTGTATGCGAAAGTTATCATGTTTTGATCGGATTCCCAAACAGGTAAAAAGTCAAAGGTCAACTGGTCAAAAAGTCAACGCTGATGTCAGCATGCTGACTGTGCAGGAGATGACATGGAAGAATCCGTACGGTGACATGGAAAAAGTTATGTGGCAGTTTGATTGGCTGGTAGTTGGCGAATCATTTGTTGACACGTGGCGTTTATTTGGCAAGTGATTGGGTGCCACGTGGCCTAATCACGGGCTGCCACATGGCACCCCTTAATTGGCTGTTGGTGTTTGGTATGTTTATTAAAATTTTATGGGGGCCGTGGGGTTCGACCCTCGGACCTCCCCACCGCATAAACCTTTACAAACATTCGCCTGACCATTACACCACTCTTTGTTACTTGTTACATAAGTGTGTTTAATTTTATTTGAATTCACATTATGTTATGAATGGAGGGGGGTACGGGTCGGGGCTTAGCCCCGACCCGCGGTCTTGTGGTTAATATATATGTGACCATATGGAGTGCTAAACCAAAACCCTGTGACAATATTGTAATATAACCATGCATTTGTGTAAAGAACGCGCGGGAAGTTAACACATGAAAAAACACGTGGTTATATGTTGTGTGGCCCCATTTCTCATGGGCGTGGAACTCAGTCACATGGGTTCACATGTGACCATGTATGGAGCGCGAGGGGAGTTACACAGTTAAACGGTTTTTAAACGGTTAACACTTTTACCTGTTGCGCGAGGTCATATGAACCCATATGACCCTGTCAAGGGGGCGTGTGCTGGGCAAGAGGGGGATTATGCCCAAATCTAACTATAAAGTGGGTTTTATAACTAATTTTTGAGTTTTAATTTTGCATGGGTTATTTAACCATTTGAGAAACTTAGTGAAAGAATGAGGAAAGAAGAGGAATTATGAAAACCATATATACATTTGCATATCTGAAATGAAATAAAAGACAGCAAACCATAACACGCAGATTGATAACGAAGTTCGGCACAACTTTGCCTACGTCTCCGAGCCTTTTTCTCTATGGGGGAGGCTTCTTTATTTCTGTTCGAAAGCTCAAAAGTACATCGCTGCAATGCCAAATGGCTATAATACTGATCTGGTCATGTTCGTCCAGATCTCTAGAACCATGCAAAGAAAATGGCACGCAAAACGGACGTCCGGAACTCCCAAAAATGGAAAACAATTTATATAGAAAAAAAAAAAACTCACAGATAATTCAGAGTGGGCAATCATGTATTCTTGAAAGTGAAGGACAAAAAGAGCTCATTAAAATTGGGGAGCTACCCAAAATTGGAAGTAAGATACCATGGGCCATTTGAAATCCTAGATAGGATAGGACTTACATACTTTCCTGCATTACCTTCATCCATTTGAATTCATATTTTGTTTCGTGTGTCTATGTTGAAAAAGTATGTGCCCGATTCTAACCACGTGATTGATTGGACTGTGATCTAGGTGGAGCATGAAGGATAATTTCAGGTGGGGCCAATGTGCATCCTAGAATGGAAATTAAAATTTCTCAGGAATAAGTCCATCATCTTGGTAAAGGTCTAGTGGACATGATACATACTTGAATATGCAACGTGGGAATGCGAGAAGACCATGCAGGGGGAGTACCCGCAAATTTTAGAATATTTTGAGAAAATATTGAATGTAAATGTGTATATTAATGAATTGAGGACAATGCAAAAATAAGGATTAGTGGAATGTATTATCCCTAGGTTGATCCCTAATTTATAATATGTATGTGTACATATGATATATAGGTTGGTGTGCCATTATGTTTTTGGGCTTGAGTGCCTATAATACTTTTGGGTTGGAGAGCCTATGATGATTAAAGGCCAGGGATGATGTAATGTACTATGTACATACAATAACATTAATCAAAATATCACTATTGCAGACCAAGTCAAACACAAGAGTATGGGGGTGTAGGACTCCATGAGAGGGGAAATGGGATAAGGGCTTAGTCAAAAGGGATAAGCCAAAGAAATAATATAATATTCCTAATTCCTAAGTCATAACTTTATGTGTTTTATCCTAAGTTCCAAAATAAGGGGAATGAGTTCCCAAGTAAAGGGAATGTGATCCTTTAGTGCCACTTGTCAAGAGAGATACATGCCTATTTAAAGTTATGGGATAATGGAAAATAGATGATTCTAATTGGTTTACTTTTCCATTCTTTCTCTAGTATGTTTGGTGTGAGGATAGGAAAGACAAAGACCCAGATACCTTGTGAATCTTGTGACCCCTAGGTGGATTTGTATAATTTAACCAAGGAGAATAATATGGGTAATATGGGGTACATAGGGAGGTACACAAGGGGATAATGAATGTAATGTGACCATAATATTGGAATAGTCCCACTATGTAATTAAAAGAAAATAGTGTGCCTTCTATGCAATTAAAATAAATAATATAATAATAAGGGGTAGCTTCCATAGACCCCTAGGATACTCATGAGAAAGTGTGTTGGATTGTATTTTCTTGTATAAAGAGTGGCTTGTGGAATGATTCCTTCCATAAGGAGTATTTTCTGGTGTTACCTTACCTTGAGGGTTCTTCTCTATATTTTGGTGTTATTCATGGTCAATTTTTGGTATTTTGGATGTTTAATGGTTTATTTACAAAGTTAAGGGATACATTTTCTCTTATATATTTTAAGTTTCACTACAAGTAGTATAGGTATATGATAATTTCATGACATTTCATGTCGTGGTTTCAAGAATTGTTCTTGGAGTTGGATGTCTGGAATCTTACTTTAGGTCCTAGGATTGATATTCCTACCTTAGTCCTGTCTAATGCCCCAAAACCTATAATTGGTTCTCAAAACCTTCTAATGTTATCCATATTGTAACTTGAAGGAAAAATATCCCATAGAGAGGTCATATATGGTGGTTTGAGGATTCATTGATGGCTCTTGAGCCCTATAAGCTACATCTTAGGCCTAATGAGAAATTTTCATCACTTGACTTTGGTCCAAGTCTTCAGATCAATACCTACTTCTCCAAAAACTCTAGTGGTTCCAATATGTACAATAAGAGAAAAATGATACATTTAGGATATCATCTGTGTGGGTTCAAGGTGTTTTTCTTGTTCCTCAATGCATGACATATTCCTTAAAAGACTAAAGCATAGGTTTATGTAGGATGCCATTTTGAGGAACCCTTAACCCACAACTTATGCTAAAAGATTGTAATGGTGCACATTACTCAACTTGGAGGCCAAATATCCACTTCATAGGTAATGCATTTTTATTGCACCTTAATTCCTATAATCTTCATTTATGGCCTAATACCTAGGTGGCATTCCCCCCAACCATATCCAGGACCGTGAGACCCATACAACATTCTAAAAACTTCATAATAACATAAATATCCCCACTTGTCTAGTAAGGATATCCTTAAGAGGTCATGTGTAGTGGATAAATGTGTCATTATTGAACATTGGTATTTAGAATCTTCCTTTATTGTAATGGAAATAGACTCCATGTTGAGCCACATTACTATAATTTCATCTCTATAAACATTGTACATTTCAAATTATTTAAATATGGCCCATGAATTTACTATGATACCATCAATAAAATTATTTCCAACCATACCATAGGATAAAATTTACACATAATAATATTTGGTACCATAATGGAATGTACCCAACAACCCCTGTGAACTTTGGGATGGTGGAGCCCTAGACATTTTCTCAAATTTCCCACAATTTCATCTTAAACCATAACTCTAATATATATATATATATATATGTGTGTGTGTGTGTGTGTGTGTGTGTGTCTGTGTGTGTGTGTGTGTGTGGGATGCAAGATTGTTAATAGGAAATCCCATGCATAATTAATTTAAACATTTAGAAGTATAAATGTGCAAAACATCACTGTTGGGCTCTAAAGATGTCTAAAAACAACCTTAGTTTAACATTAATTAATCAACCCGAGGATTCATCTTTTATCTCAAAGAATATCGGCAAAGTCTACGCAGATAGCTTGTAGAGGCTAAAATCATGTAGTGAAAACAAATATGAGTTTATCAACAATCAAGTTCCTCAAACATTCATTAAAGATTCTAGGAATTGAAATCTAAAGCTGTGCAATGGAAATGAACTAATTAATCTATTGAATTCATTTTAAGAGAAGTAATTGAATCTAGATAAAGACTTGCAAAAATGACTATGATTATGAATCAAATTGCTGGAAAGAAAAGGTGAATTACTCTATCTATAGAAAGAAACAGAGACTGTAATCTAATCGAAAAGAGACAACGATTGTATTTCTATTGAAAGGAACAACAACTATATTCTAACGGAAAGGAACAACAAATGTAAACTAAGTAAAAGGAATAACAAATGTAAACTAAGTGAAAGGAACATCAAATGTAAACTAAATAAAGGGAACAACAACTGTGAACTTATGAGGAACTATCATGCATCAAATCTCAGTAATAGGAATTGGAACAACAATCATTTAATGCTTCAGGGAATATCTATCTCTTGCAATTGACATGAAATCATCAACACACTTATGCATTTATTCAACTATTGTAAAAGAGAATCGAATCACAAAACAAAAATTGAACTGATACAATTACAGGTCAAATAGTAGCTCCTTCAGACCGGGCCCTTGGTCCTTAGAAGCACTGCTATTTGAAATTCAATATATAGAAATGGTAAAACTGCTCAAATCTTCTATTGATTTCATAGCTGGTACAACATTTTACAAAAACTGCTAACGCATAGCAATTCTAAGTTCTGAGTTCTTGGGTGCAATTCTTCTACATCTTTTCAAGATCTATTTACCCCTTATATATTACAATAATCTGGGTAAATTAAGCTATCTTGAGGATCAATATATCCTCAAGATTGCTTTACTATTACAGTAAGCAACTCGATCATCTTCAAAACTGCCTTGTGCCATAAAGTCTTCAACCTCCAATAGCTTGCGCATCTTCAACATTTCCTTTGCTATCTTGGGTTTGACAATATTTAACCAATCCTGTAATAAAACCAAACAATTCCAATCATATTTAGGATCTATGTAATCTAACTTCAATAATAATGTTAAAGAGTATATTATTAATTTTCTATTCTATTTGCTCCTAAATAACCGAAAAGTCAATCAAGATGATATCATGAAATGTGGGAAAAAGGAAGAAATTTATACCTTTTTCATAACCTAACATACCCCCCAACTTACCTTCTTGCATGTCCTCATGCAAGATAAGAGTTTACATGTAAAGACGTAATGTTGTAAGATGGAAAGGTTGGTTCACCAGGCCTTCTGAACCCATTGCTTCTTTTGAGTTCTCCAAAAGAAACATCCTCCCTCTTCTTGTTAATTTGATAATCTTTTTGGTAACTTTCTGGAGGGAACCAGATGATAGGGGGATTATATCTGCACCCAATACAAGCAGGCCCTTCCTCTTGGAGCAATCTAGAATACTTCTCTATTCTGTAGGTAGCTGCAAAGAAATTCCTGTACCCAAAGGGTTGCCTACTCTTTACTTCACTGGAGGATGCATCCCATCTCAGTTTATAAGCAGTAAGTGATTCCTCCTTAAGCTCCCTAAAATGAGTGATACCTGAACATATAACCTATAGATGGATAGGGGCTAAGGAGTCTATGACCCCCCTTCTTTTCATAAATGTTTTATGTTGCATAATGGCTGGAAAGGACTTTGGAGGTTCTCCCCTAACCCAAAGATCTAGCCCAACTTCCCTCTTTAGGAAGGTTTTATGAGCTTTACCCCATTTGACTTGGTTCTAAGTAAATAGTAGAAATGCCTGAATTTGTATGTCAGCTATGAATGGGCCAGGGCTATCTTCCCTTTTTTCTTCTAGAATGAAATTATGAAAGTACAATTCACACAAAAAGTATTGTACCTTTTCATCCTGCTGTCTAAAACATGAAATAAACTCAGGTACAGTGGAAAATGAAATAGACTTTCCTACTCTTATGGCTTTCATTCTTAATAAGAGATATCATTCTAGCAAGAATAAAGTGTAATTGGTGGCAGGGGCTCTGCAATTAATATCATCAGAGTAGACATCGCATATTTCTTTGATCTGCTCCAAATATTTTTCTAATTGTGTTTGCACCTTTTTTTATCTTCCCTTGGGCTCTAGTGAGCACAACATAGGTCTCACCCTTTGTTGTTTTCATGTCCTTCAGTTGTTTAACAATATTTTGATATTCATCCCTAGTGACCATATCGTCTTGGTGTTGAGCCAATGCTTGCTGGGCTTGTCCCAGCTCTGCCTTTAGTTTATCAATGGTGACACCCTGTGCTTAAGATTGGGATGCTTGGTATTCTTCCATAGTGCCCATATCTTCCATGGATTGAGTTAATTCTTGATGGACCTGTGTAAGCTCTGCTTCCAGCCTGCCCACAATAACACTCTGTTTCTGGGACTGGAGTGCTTGGTGCTCTGCCATAGTTAGTAATTCATTTCTGTTTTGAACCAGGGCTTGTTGAGTATGCATCAATTCTTCCTCCAATCTTCTAATGGTATCATTATGCTCAAGGAGTTCAGCTATTTCCTTTAATATCAGGGTGTATGTCTGCACCTCAGCATCAATTGCTTCTGTATCTATCATATTTTATTTTGTTTCTAAAGGAATTGCTTCCTCATTCTGAGCTATTGTTTCTTCTACTACTATTTCTTCAGGGTCTGTCTGTATCCCTATAGAATTTGTACTGATTGCTTCTTTAGGAAGAGGGTTTCTTCTTTGCACTCTGGCCTTTTTGTTCTTCTTTATTTTGTGGGCCTTATTTGCCTGTTCTATCTGTTTCCTCAATTCTTTAATAATTTCCTTGAGTTTAACCACCTTCTGCTTTAATACTTCATCCTTCTTAGCCTTTTTCTTCAACAATTTGTTTTCTTTTTTTAACTTTCTAATTTTCTTATGGCTCTTGGTTGATTTTTGTTTATGAGAGGTCTCAAGGTATTTTCTTCATTCTGGCCAGCAGATGGTTGTTCCTCTATTCCTTTCAAATGTTCTGTCTATCCAAGAGGGCTTCTTGTTTCAAAATGAGGTTCTTCCTGTGCTCTGTCCTCAGGAAAAGACATTTCAATATCAGAAAAATCTTCAACTGGTTTTGAAGAGGAGGCTTGTTCTGGGAATTTTTCTGGATTATTTGTGCCTCTGTCAATTGAGGTTCCCAATCTTCCCAAAACCTAGGCTATTTCTACCTCATAGCTCTTCATAAACTGTTTTGTCAGATGCTCTAATGTCAGTTGGGTGTCTTCCTGATCATTCCTTTGTGAGGTGTGTTCTACTTGCCCAATTTCTTGAGCACTCTCGTGTGGAGATTGTTCTGTAGAATTTTGAAGTTCTTCAGGCTATTTTGTTGTACCCTAAATTGCTTCAGTTATTTCTTGAATTCATCTACTTCTTCTCCTTGTTTGAATGATGGTTGTAGGGGAAGTTGTTGCTCTCTTCCTCTTTTTCATTAATTCCTATGTTTGAGAGGTCTAGGCCTCTGTGATTTGGGCAGGGTTTGCCTGAGCTTCAGTTTGAGGAGATGGGATTTCTCTTTGGGTAATAGTCTCCTCTGCCTATCTATCTTCAATTTCCTGTGGTGGTTCTTCATGGAATAATTTGGGTTGCTCCAGTTGTGGAGGTCTATTGGCCTCAATCAGGTTATCCCAGATCAATTGAGTTTGATTCAGTGCTTTATTTATTATCAGTTTAACTAATTTGTGGTGACTGATAACAGTAACGGGGTCCTTGGAGTTTTGTGTTCTTAAGGAAACCTCATGTAATATGGCATTCAGAAAGAAAGGTAGATTAAGTACTAACCGTTGTTTTAAAGTTTCCAACAATTTAAGGTGGCAAGGTCGAATTATGTCATATCTTCCATCACAAGTGATGTACCGCTGAATTATCCCTGCAAGTTCCTTCCATGGTTCTCTGAGGGTATTGGGATTGAGTCCCTTTCCCTTCTTATCCAATTCTTCCCCAGGGTTTGTGAAATTTTCCAAAGCTTCCTTAAGTGTTGTGTATCTTCTTTTACACTGAATGCCTGTTTTAGGGAGGCCTGTGGCCTCTGCTAAGATTTCCAGGGTGACTGAGATCTGTATGCCCCATGCCATAGAGTTTTCTCCCTGCATATTTTTGAAAGAATTCAAGCGTGACATTCATGTCATATCCTTGCAAATGGTTGAATTACTCCATCCACCCTAGCTGGTGCAGGATGTCTCTTACTTGCTCTGTAATCTTTAGTAAAGTTGGCTCCCTGCACACACCTCTGCCACCCATTTTGTGAGAAAATATGGATGACTATCGTTCCTGGTAGAAGACTTGGTTAGAGCATCTTGGAGGAAAAATTACCAAGAATAGAAAATATCAGAGATAGAAAATGTATTAAAATGTGGGTATTTATTACAATCATTACTATCTTTATCGAGAAGCATGTCGAGCATCCATTCCCGTCATTAATAGAAAGGTCGACCTTGACCGTCAGTGTGGGGGAAAGTAATGAGTGTAGGTATTGATGGTGAGAAGTAATGATTGTACTGTCGCCGCCAATGGGGACCAATGATTTATTTTCAAATAACATATTTTAACGATAATCATTAAACGTTAATCCTCTTTTGTGGAATTGAAAGACACCTATACTAAAACAAATGCTTTAAGGATACATACGCTGAATAAATTAAATCTATTCATTTAAATAATATCCAACATATCATAATTTTGTTACTTTTCCATTTCATTGAATACAACCGAAATGATAGCCTCGTTATTGAGTGAAGGAAATCTAGGGATACACAAAAACTTGGTGTTTAAGGTAAACTTCCATACCACAGGCAAAGCCATTGTTGCCAATAGGCATCCATTGCCTCGACAGGGTTTCCTTTTAACCCTGAGATGAGCTTGTATCCTTGATACTTATTTGAATCGTCTTTTCCAAAAATACCATTATCCTGGTTTGGTAGCTAGATGGTGATAATTCCACTCACTAGATTGTAACTTAGGTGAACAAGTCAGCTTGTGATGAAACCCCTTGTCCTTTGACTAGAAAATGTCAAAGGCCATTGCCTTGGTGTGGTAGCCATAGTGGGAATTTCACTTAGGTTATTATCCTATGATCGTGGTAGGTTGGATCGTGATGAGACCCCCTATTCTTTGTGGGAAAAGAAAGAAATTATATTAAGTTTTTCCCGAAAAAGACCATTATCGTAGTTTGGTATCCAGATGATCATAATGCCACTCACTAGAGTGTAGCTTAAGTGAACAAGTCAACTCGTGATGAGACCTCTTGTACTTTGACAAAAGAAAATTTCAAAGTCCATTGCCCTGATGTGGTAGCCATAGTGGGAATGTCACTTAGGTTAGTATCCAATGATCGTGGTAGGTTGGCTCGTGATGAGACCCCCTATTCTTTGTGGGAAAAGAAATAAATTTTATTGATTTTTTTTATTTTTTATTTTAGAAGTGTATGAAGGGAGGCTTATCTACTCCTTAAGAGTAAGGGATGGCGTAAAGAAGTGTAAGGATGCCAAGTAAAAGTGTGTCGCAGACTCCTTATTAATTATAAATGGGATATATCATTTAAGCATATTTGTATGTATAAGGGAAAATAAACGAATTATGGTGGTTATAGGTTATGAACAAGGTTTAAGATATTTCGAAGAAAGTAATCCAAAAAAACAATTTGATAAGGTATGGGAGATAGTCCACAAAATAATGATAGATCGTTAGAAATAATGCTGGTGAAAATTATTTGGTGAAATTTGTACCCCAAAGGAAAGGTTTAGCGTTTTATCAACAATGTAGGGAAGGAACGGAAAAATGAACAATAGTTGTGCAAAAGGAACAATGGGTGCGCAAAAGGAACAACAATTGTTCCATTTAAAGGAACAACAAGCGCACAAAAGGAACAACAATTGTTCCGTTCAAAGGAACATCAGGTGCGCAAAAGGAACAACAATTGTTCCGTTCAAAGGAACAACAGATGTGCAAAAGGAACAACAATTATTCCGTTCAAAGGGACAACAGGCGCACAAAAGGAACAACACTTTTTTCATTTTTAACCATCTGAATAGGTAATTTTTAGAAAGCTGGCAATGTATTTTGCTTGAATTCAAGGTCGATTCCTCATCAACTAAATTCATTTATGAGTTGGTTTATTTCAAAATTAAGTAATGGATGGTTTGTTAATGTTATGAATTTCATTATAGTTGCCCATCTGCTACTGCTAAATCATGAAACATTCATTTCTCTATGAAAGATAGGGTATGGGTGATGAGATGAAGTGAGAGTTCAGAACATAAAAGAGTGCTAATTGAGTTCATTACAGTTATCCTCCCTAGTTTTGACTTTCTCAAATGACTGTAAAAAATAATAATAAAAAAAACTAAATAAAATCTATAGAAAACAAAATTATATACAGTATGTATAATGTCAACATAATTCAACATTTATGAAGTTGGGGTGGCTGGATTACCTTCCCAGCCAGCCAAAATTTGAACGATAGGGTCCTTACATACCTCTTGGTAGAAAGATTCTTTGGAGGGCGGCTAATGATAGAGTCGTAGCCGGTGTCCATTGACCCGAAATGGAGATCCGGATCCGTCGATGGTGATTAACGTGACTGTGCCATTATCATGGACTTCGTTGATTTCGTATGGTCCTAGCCACCATGTCTGTAATTTTCCCGGAAAATCATGAAATATAGAATAATAGAGGAGCGCCCAGTCACCTTTTTTAAATGATATTTTTTTTATATTCTTATCGTGCCAAGTCGTTCTCTGTTGTTGAATAACAGTCATGCGCTCTACAACAGACATACGTGCTTCATCCAATTTGTTGAGTTGTTGAAGGCGTTGTTTATGTGCTTTTGTAAGATCCAGTCCAATTTCCTGGGCCATCCTTAGAGTCTTGATTTCAAACTCGAATGGGAAGATGGGTTCTTTTCCATAGACTAAATGATAAGGAGAGTAGCCAGTGGTATTACACCATGTTGTGCGGTAAGCCCATAAGGCATTTGGGAGCTCAGAAGCCCAATTTTGTTTGTTTGTTGAGACAGTCTTTTTCAGGATTGACTCTAGGACTTTATTGGTGCTTTCCACTTGCCCATTTGCTTGTGGATGGTATAGAGAAGTAATTATGTGTTTGATATGATAATTATCCAGGGTGGTGGTGATTCTATGAGCTGTAAATTGTGACCCCCTATCAATAATTACCTCTCTTGGTAGTCCATAGCGTACGAATAATTTGAAAAGAAATTTGATGATTACTTCTTCTGTTGCATTTGGTAAGGATTTTGCCTCTACCCATTTAGTTATGTAGTTCGTTGCGACTAGAATATGGGCCTTTTGATTTGACTTTGGATTGAAGGGGCAAACAAATTCTAGTTCCCATCTCTCAAATGGTTCCGCATTTACTTGTTGTTTCAAAGGAATTTCATCATCCTAACCTGGTCTTCCCATCCGTTGACAACTATCACAGGTCTGGACATATTTCTTTGTGTCTCTGAATATTGAGGGTCAATAATAGCCCATATGTAGAATTTTGTGTCCAGTCCTGCGATCTGCAAAATTCCCACCACAGGGCTCATCATGTTCGACTTTTAGTATGTCATAGATTTTTTCATCTCGTACGCATCTACGGATCTAGAGATCAACTCCTGTATGGAAGAGATATCTGTTGATCCAGGGGAATCATGCACTACGCTGGATGATTAGTTTTCTTTCCCTTAATGAAATATGTGTTAGTAATCTTCCCACTACCAGGTAATTTTTCATGTCAGCGTACCAAGGTGGCTTTGTAGTAACGACAAACAGATTCTCATCTGGAAATTGATCTTCGACTGTTAAGGAGTCGTGTGTTTTGGGTATGCGGGATAGGAAGTCTACAAAAAGGTTTTCTCTCCCGAGTCGATCTTTGATGGTGATATCAAATTCCTGCAATAGTAACAACCATTGAGTGACCCATCCATTAGTAATTGGTTTATTAGCCATATATCTAATAGCAGAATGATCAGTATACAAAATGATCAGATAGCCTGTTATATAATAACAAAATTTATTGATGGCATGTATAACAGCTAAAAACTCTTTCTCTATTACTATATAATTAAGTTCGGCTGGATTACGATTCTTGCTAATAAAATAAATGGTGTAGGGTTTCTTGTCCTCCTCCTGTCCAAGGACAATGCCTATGGAAATATCTGATGCATCGATGGAGATGTAAAATGGTATTTTCCAATTTGTCCCCCTCAACACCGATGCTATCGAGATCAACTTCTTGAGTCCTACAAATGCCACATCACACTTGTCAGACCACTGAAATTATACATTACCATTCAAAGCATGTAAAGGTGCAACAGTCCTTGCAAAATTTTCATAAATCTACGATAGTATCCTAAAGCGCCAAGGAAACTACGTACCTCAGTTTGTGTGTGTGGTGTAGGTATATTAAGGATTACCTCTATTTTTTCTAGATCTACCCTAATTCCATCTGCAGAGATATATTTCCCTAGTACCACACCTTCTGTCATCATCATGTGACACTTTTCCTGGCTTAAACATAACCTGGTCGCAATGCACCGCTCTAGTATTTTCTCTAGTTGTTCAGTGCTTGATCGAAGTCATCGCCATAAGGAGTGAAATCATCCATATAGACTTCAAGTCCTTCACTGATCATATCGCTGAAGATGTTAAGTACCTATACCAGATCTGAAAATATACTTCAATAATACCAAGAATAAACCATAAACCATTCACCATAACAATGAACACAAGAAATATAGAAAACCCTTGAGGTAGGGTAACACCATATATTAATCCTTATGGAAGAATAAAACTCCTCAAGCAATCCTTGCTTGTACAATCACAATATTCTTCATTATGTTTCATTACATTGCCTAGACTTCTTTATATAGCTCTCCCTATCTCCTAGGAACCTTCTAGAGAGCCTTCTCACATTTATTACATCCAACTACCATAGCGGGTCTTTATTAATATAGTGGACCTAGTCCACCTTACATTGAATGACCACATTCCCATATATTAAATGACTTCCAGTAATAACACATAACTACATTCCCATTGGGTACCTCCCTAAGTACCCCATATTACCTCCCTAGGTATACCACATTCCATCTCCCTTCACATGTTTCGTCCTCGAAACATTAGAAGAAACCATACAATATGATCGGCTAAGCAATGTAGCCAACTGGCACCAAGTATGACCATCCATCCATCCCAATGGAAATCGAACGTGATGTCTATCTGCTACCTTTGCACCCTTATCTTTCTCTGCATCATGTCGCGGTTGCCATGGGATTGTTTCTGTAGCTTGAGCTCTTCCCATAGTGTTGGTAGTCTTCCATGCACCTCTTGATCGGTTTCCTATCT
>ML780721.1:643205-670658 GCA_009831015.1 Picea engelmannii
TTTATTAATATAGTGGACCTAGTCCACCTTACATTGAATGACCACATTCCCATATATTAAATGACTTCCAGTAATAACACATAACTACATTCCCATTGGGTACCTCCCTAGGTACCCCATATTACCTCCCTAGGTATACCACAGAATATGCTCAGAATAGCCCTTTGAAAATTGGCTGGAGCGTTACAAAGTCAAAAGGGTAATACTATGTATGCAAAAGTGCCCCAGGGGCATTGAATGTAGTTTTATCTTGATCTTCTGGGGCGATCTGAATCTGATTGTACCCACTAAAACCGTCTAGGAAAGAAAATAATTTATTTCCTTCCAAAGCATCCAGGACCTAGTCAATGAAAGACAAAGGGAAGTGGTCTTTTTGAGTGGCTTTGTTAAGTTCTCTGTAGTCAACACAGATGCGCCATTTCCCACTTTTATTTGGGATGATCACTAATGGGGAAACCCACTGACTATCTGAGATGGGATATATAAAATCTACATCCAAAAACTTTTGTAATTCTTCTTTAATGATATCCTTGAGGTGAGGATTTAATCTTCTCTATGGTTGTCGGATAGGTCAGGCATCTTTTTCAACATAAATTTGGTGTGTGCAGAGTTGCAAATCAATACCTTTCATATCAGAATATTCCCATGCAAAAGCTTGCTGGTATTTGGAGAGGACTTGAATTAGCTTTTTCTACTTTTGTTCATCTAAATTGGCATTGATGTTTAGAGGCCTCCCTGGTGCAATTTCGATGGGTTTTCTATTATGAATGGCTGTAGTTGGAATTTGTTGTTCCATTAAATATTCCAGCAAGTCTCCCTATGCTTCACAGTCTAGAATAGCTTGGAGCATCTGACAGGTCGGGTTGCTCATGGTGGTTGGATTATTGATAAACCCACTGATTACACCATCCTCTTACTGGTTTTTAAGTCTGAGGGATTCTTCCTACGTAAGAGGGGCTCGTAAATCCCTCTCTGGGTATCGCGGTGGTGGAGATTATGGATATACAAAAGTTGGACTTGGTTTAGCAGGAGGATATAAAATGAGGTTCTTTGTGATACCCCCTCTAATGATTGTCATATTACCTGTTCGACATCCTATTTACGCATCTAATGTTGCAAGCCATGGCCTGCCTAGTATCAATGGATGCCCTTCAAGTCCACTTCTTGGGTTGATGATGAGGAAGTCCACCGGATATTCCCAAGAGTCGACGGATATGGCTATATCATGTAATGTGCCAATTTGTCGAACTATCGATCGATCTGCCAACTGAAACATTATTGCGGTGGGTTCGAAGGAGTTAAAACCCAGGGTATTGCAGGTTTCCATAGTCAAGATGTTGATGGCTGCTCCCAAATCAACTAGTGTATTGGGAAAAGAACAACCCTAGATCTGAACTGTCACTATGGGATTCCCCGGATCTGCATATTTAACCGGTTCTTGTCTACCTAAAATTAGATCAGACAAGGCTCCTACCACGTGGATTGTTGATGATGGATTTTTAATTTTTCTGATGGGCTTTCTCCCACATAGCTCCTTGATTGTTTTTGCATAGATTGGGATTTCATGAAGAGCTTGCAAGAGTGGAATCTTGATATATAAATTCTTGAGTTCCCCTACAATGTCGAAGTTGGGATATACAGTCGATTTTTCTATCATCAATATTTCGGGGAACGAAGGGGAGGGAATTGCATCCTTATCAAGATCTTGTGATAGCGCAAACCCAGACCGTGTCCAAAGGGAAATCCGTTGGACCATGTTTTCTTCTACACCTATGGAAAAATATGACCAACATTTTTTCTTCTTCTGTTTTTTTCTGTTTGGCCTACATCACATCCAATTATGTAGTCAGAGTGCTCAGAATATCTATTTTGAATTTTTCTAAGAGATTACCAACTTCAGCTTGAGTAACACCCCCGCTGATAATATTGCTATTTCTGGTGAGGTGGGTACGCATCCCTGATCTGGTCCGTGAACTTCCTCTTGAGCACCTGATGCACAATAGGACGATGTCATCATAAGTTTCTTTATAAATGTCACCCTTCCCCATTAAATTCAATGTTTCTACCCATTCATCTTTCATACCTTTAATCAGAGTTTCCTTAAGTACTTCACCTGGTAACATTCCATACGGTGATCTTTGTAAATTATATTGAAATATCTCGACATATTCTTCTAATGATTCATTTTCTTTTGCAGTCATTTGAAAGATTTCACCTTTTAAGTCTCTGGTTCTACAATAATCTTGGTATTTTGTCAATAAGGCTTATTTCATCTCAACCCATGAGTTTATAGTTCCTCCCCCTAATCCCATGAACCAACATAGAGCTACTCCTTTCAAAGTGGAGGGGAACAATTTTAATTTTTGGGGTTCAGAAGTGTAATAATACCCTCTACATAGGACATCAAATTCAAATAAGAATGTGTGTGGGTCTTCTAATATTAATCCATGAAAGGTTGGTAAGTTTTGTAGGGAAATTTCCTTCATGGGGGCATTGATAATTGGATCAACTATCGGATATTCCAAAGTGGAAGTCTGGGGACGTTGTGGATTTGGTTGTGCCATTTGATCGAAAATATGCCATAAATATTTAGGGGTTTCTTGATATGGATATTTTCTTTGAATTGATTGGTTATCTGATCCTTTAGGGGATCTGATTGCACTCCCTCTATCTAGAATTTCGAGTATGCCTTCTTCTTTCATAGGATATTCAGGATCGGGTGGTGGGTTTGTCCTAGCTATCCCACTGGTTTCTCCTTCTCCTTCTTCCAGATTATAAAAATTTCCCTCTTCTAAAGGGTTGAGGGGTGGAATATCTATGCTCTGAAAGATTTGCTCCGTCCCTTCAGTTTTTCTATGAATCTCAGCGTGGGCTGTAGTTGGTGAAACTGCCACCTAAGGGATTTAGGTAGATCCTTTTCTAGGTCCAACCGAAGCTTGAGATTTTGCTTTTCGGATGATGTCATCTATGAAAGTGCTTCTTCCAGGGAGCACCGAGCCCTGGGCTTTGGTAATTTTTGGTGGGGGTTTTGGTTTTTCAAGATCTTTATTCTTAGTCATACACACTTCACACAACAAAAAAATGAAAATCAAGAAAGAAGAAAAAAACACTTATGCAACCTCTTAATGCGTCAGCTGGAGGTAAGCGCTGATATAATCATCTTACTTATTGCCTGCATAGGTTCTTACCTTCTGTCTTCAATACCTTGTCCTCCAGAGGAAAAATCTATGCTACCTTTGACATTCTTCCCCGACAACGATGCCAAAATGTTGGGCTCTAAAGATGTCTAAAAACAACCTTAGTTTAACATTAATTTATCAACCCAAGGATTCATCTTTTATCTCAAAGAATATTGACAAATTCTATGCAGATAGCTCGTAGAGGCTAAAATCATGTAGTGAAAACAAATCTTAGTTTATCAACAATCAAGTTCCTCAAACATTCATTAAAGATTCTAGGAATTGAAATCTAAAGCTGTGCAATGGAAAGGAACTAATTAATCTATTTAATTCATTTTAAGAGAAGTAATTGAATCTAGATAAAGACTTGTAGAAATGACTATGATTATGAATCAAATTGCTGGAAAGAAAAAGGTGAATTACTAGAGTCTATACAAAGAAACAGAGACTGTAATCTAATCGAAAAGAGACAACGATCGTATTTCTATTGAAAGGAACAAAAACTATATTCTAACGGAAAGGAACAACAAATGTAAACTAAGTAAAAGGAATAGCAAATGTAAACTAAGTGAAAGGAACATCAAATGTAAACTAAATAAAGGGAACAACAAATGTGAAATTATGAGGAACTGTCACGCATCAAATCTCAGTAATAGGAATTGGAACAACAATCATGTAATGCTTCAGGGAATATCTATCGCTTGCAATTGACATGAAATCATCAACACACTTATGCATTTATTCAACTATTGTAAAAGAGAATCGAATCACAAAACAAAAATTGAACCGATACAATTACAGGTCGAACAGTAGCTCCTTCAGAATGGGCCCTTGGTCCTTAGAAGCACTACTATTTGAAATTCAGTATATAGAAATGGTAAAACCACTCGAAGCTTCTATTGATTTCATAGTTGGTACAACATTTTACAAAAAATGCTAACGCATAGCAATTCTAAGTTCTAAGTTCTTGGGTGCAATTCTTCTACATCTTTTCAAGATCTATTTACCCCTTATATATTACAATAATCTAGGTAAATTAAGCTATCCTGAGGATCGAGAGATCCTCAGGATTTCTTTACTATTACAATAAACAACTCGATCATCTTCAAAACTGCCTTGCCCCATAAAGTCTTCAACCTCCAATATCTTGTGCATCTTCAAGATTTCCTTTGCTATCTTGGGTTTGACAATATTTAACCAATCCTGTAATAAAACTAGACAATTCCAATCATATTTATGATCTATGTAATCTAACTTCAATAATAACGCTAAAGAGTATATTATTCATTTTCTATTCTATTTTCTCCTAAATAACTGAAAAGTCAATCAAGATGATATCATGAAATGTGGGAAAAAGGAAGATATTTATACCTTTTCCATAACCTAACAATCACATAAATAAACATAATAAACAACATTAGAGAATGCATAATCATAACACTTATATTTAATGAAATAATCAATTGGATATAGACCTCAACTATTCCACCCAATCATATATCGCGTTGCAACATCTCTCTGAGCTACAATTCACCCTCGAGATGGGGCTATGACTCCACCAGGGAAGAGGATACCTAAGCCAAATATGTATACAACAAGTATAATAAATGTCTAAGTGAAGGTACAGAACTCCTACATCAATTCCAACCAACAAAATATCAACCCACTCATCCTACACAACCCAAGTAAGTGTGCCCCATTCTCTGCATCGCAATCCCTCAGGCTATCCCACTTCTCTTCTAGGGATTCAAGGACAAATAGGAAGTATTATATATGTGGCTCCATGAAATCCAACTACAATAATGGAGTCTCTAGGAACCCTCCAGGCCTCACATACTGGGAAATCCTACCCACACAATTCTCCCTCATGTGTCTAGCCTTCCCCAATGAAACCTAAGGAAAATTATCCATCCAAATTGTAATATACCTAGGGAGGATAATATGGGGTACCTCCCAAGGTATGGATATGGGTACCATTAGAAGGTTCTTAAATTTAGTTATGAGTCTCATCGCCTTGGCCATGGTTAGAGGAGGAAACTCATGCCTTTATTCGGGGCCACTAATGCCACCTCAAAAATGGATCTTGGCACCCTGGACATCATCAAGGGAGGAAACTTGAACCTTAGAACATAAAGGAATCTTCTATCCATCCAAGGCCAATAAGTATTCCCTAAAAACGTATGGATGAACTCTTAAGGGTATCCTTGGTCTGTTATTGGGGATGTTCCACTAGGTAGTTTTGAGTATCAACTATGTGTCCTAGGTTCATGGAAATGATATAGAGAAGAATGGCATGACTTAAGTTCTAAATATAGCTTTGATGTATCTAAATAAATGAATAATTCTTGAAGCACCACACATGACATCTGGAGGGTATCCTTTCCGTCTAATAAAGGATGTTAGTTCCCTCCCAAGGTTTTGATAATTAGGTATGGGTATTAATTCCTTGATATGGTTGAGGGGAACCCAAGCCTTAGCCATAATATAAGTATTCTAGGGATCCAGGGCCAAACATGATGCCTCAAACCAACACACCCAACCTCTTGAGGTTTTAGGAAACTTCTAGGAATTGTTATCACCCAATCTAGAACTTCTACAAAGCCTTCATAGGATGCACAACAAGTGTAACATATGGAAGTACATTCCATTGTCACTTTAGCAATTACTTTGTTAATTTTAGTGATAGATTGAAATCCAACAGAAGGGATGCTTCCCTAGCAACCTCAAGGAATCCTATAGAAATAATTAATTATGTCTATGACCTGCTATCTTGGTTACTCAATTAGACCACCAACTAGATCAAGGTTCAAATTAAGCGCAAAGTAGTTAAGTAAAGCAATTCAAAACTTGTGTGTAAGGTGTTCAAGACAAAAAATAATAGTGATTGAGTCAAATGAATTAAGTAAATGACTTGAAACATTGCAAATCAAAAGAAAAGATATTGTAGTCATACAAGTTGCAATAAATTATGATTACTTCAACTAAAATAAAAGTTATGATAGAATAATTATAACAATCCTAAAACTAAAAATAATGCAATGAAAGATATATATAATGCAATCTAAGACTAACACATTAAATAATAAATGCTTGCTAAATCATAAATGGAATGAAAAAACCTCAAAATATACAATATCACAAGCCCTAGTTGGTTGAAAACTACAACAATGATGCGATGAATGATGTTTAGTTATATTCCAAAGTGAGGAATTATATAGACCATATACTTTAGGCTACTAATGACTAATAAATGAACATTCAATTCAATACAACCTAAATCTACCATAATATGTCAAGGGAGGAGGAGGATTAGGGTTTAAGGTCACTTTTTTCAAGATATAGGACTAGTATCTTTAGCTTCCTTTAGCGTATGGAGTCAAATATGCAACCTATATGCAGATAAAAGGAAAAGAGAGACTCAAGGATCAAACCCTAGGGTAGTCCACTACAAACCCTAGGTATTGATTCTTTAGAAAAAAAGCTTATGGTAGTACACTACAATCCATAAGAGGCTATCATATGTATTCTAAGAAACTTTATCAACATATATATATGGATTTTGGTCAAAACCATAGAGTGGTCCACTACAAACCCTAGAAATTTAACCTACAAGAATAACCCTAGGGCAGTCCATTACAAAACCTAGAATTACCCTTGTGTCCTTCAACAAGCTCAAAATAAATAATAACATGGGGAGGTAGTCCACTAAAAACCTCCCCAAGGTTTCAAAACAAGGGTTTATTCAAGAGAATACAATATATCATGCAATTATCACCACTCTGATAAAAACATTTTCTTAATACACCAAGAATAACCCACCAAATACTTGAAATGAACACTTACTAGTCAAATTGTTGAGCATGAAAGAAACACTATAATGAAATCATCCATAAGAAACTTTAAAAGAATACACTATATCATCTGCAACAAAATTCATATAAGTACTCCATGATGAGAAAGAAATATAAGAGACAAATGTAGTAGTTCTCCACAATATGAGTTATGATTTACAAATGAGGAAACCATTCTTTGTAAATATGAGACAAGCCTAGCATTTCATCTCCCTAAAATCTCCTAAAATCATAACATTCCATGATATAAGGTGGATGTGTCTCAATCCAACCCCCAAAATAGCCTCAAAATAAAAATACAATGCTAAAACACCAAAACACCCTCTCAAAAGCCAACATGTGTGAGTGTAGAGGAAAATAAATGGGTGTAGCCATCTCTTTAAGGGGCATAATAGATACAAAAGTCACATAGATCCCCCAAAGGTTAAAATCATCATAAAAAGTAATATCACTCATTAATAGGGTCACATCTCATCATCAACCATGTTCCAACCCATCACCCACGTGTTAGGTCGGCTCAGTGCAAAGTAACATCAATCCAAGCATGATGTCACCTCAAAATGTGCAATGTACAAGGTGAAAATGCCAACATAATGCATGAGAAAGGATTCATCATCCCTCTAAAGTGGTATACTATCCTCAACAAGTTTAACAACATCCATCGAAACCCTAATTTCCTTAGGGGGTGCAATCTCTAGGCTGCAAGATACTTTCCCCCTAGTGGCACATCTAGATAAATGTGAAACATCCAAGGTAATCTCTACAACATCCAAGGTCAATGGGGAAATGGAAGGTTTCCCGAGGAAGGCCAAGTCATCAAGGATCCTAACACTTATCCTCAAAGGTGCAATGTCCTCCAAATAGTGCATGACATCATCATGAAATATCCTCCAAAAGACCATACTAGGGGTGCATCATCAATAAACAAGGCTCACATAATCAAGTAAGACCAACCATTTCAATATACATGGGTTATTAGAATCATACAAAGTAGTCCATATTCTAATACAATAACCAAGTAAGAAATTCACATTAGGTATCTTTTTCAAAGTTCACACTAGCTTAAGACCTTTTGCAATTTTCCAAGTTTAGGTATGGGAGGACCATCACAAGATCCTATTATGTTTGTCAATACCCAAGTAGATGAGTAGTTCTCAATAAACCATTTAAAGTTTAAGTTTAAGTGAATGAGATGGTATGGGGTTTATTTCATGGTCATAGTGTCATTGACATGCAAGGCCACATGTGGGTTCATTTCCATGAGTGTCTTTGTAGAGGGAGCACTTGGTTCTTAAGTTACCCTTTCATTAAAGTTATCGACTTAATGAGAATTGTGACCTCAAAATGAGTACTCTGACCCAAAAAACCCATATTTTTGCATAAAAAACATCAAAATCAACCCCCAAATCAAAATGTGGTGCTATCGATAGCACCATTTTTTAAAACGGGGTCAAAATTACAACATTTTTCAAAGATGGCCTTCAAACCTTAGACACTAGCGCAAAAAAACCTTAAAATCAACACCTAAAAGAAAGATGTTACATAACTTTTTTTTTCAAAACATTAAAATTTTAGATAATTTGAAAACGTATTTTTAGCAGTTGGTACGATTAAAACCAAAACCTCAAAATCAACCATCAAATTTAAAAGTACTGCTACCGATAGCACCCGTTCTAAAATGGGGGTATGAAAATGACACATTTTTATAAAGTGGTAAAATAACTCATCATTACTGTAAACAAAATTATAAAATCAACCCTTAAATGCTTACTTTTAAAATCTTACTTTATCACTCAAAGCACAAGGTAATACATAATGCCATAAAAATATCACAATATACTTTAAAAATTCAACATCACTTTTTAATATTCTTTTACTTTTAATTAAAAAAAGTAAATACAAGTTACATTGAATGAAACATAAATTAATTCTTAAAAGTATTGTTATATTCTCCATATTCAAAACATATGCGATAAGACATTTATTATATTCTCCATAGTCAAAACATATAATTCATAAAACATAAAAGTGATTCATAAATTCATGTAAGATGATATGTAAGTTCAATGCTCATTTCTAGTTACCATACAAACATCATATGTATAAAAAATACATAAAATGTTTCTTACACTTATTCAGATTGACTCATGGATTCTGAAATACCATCAGAGTCTACATTGTCCTCAGATGAATGATTGGATAAAAATGTAGATGACCCATACTCTTCTCTATTTTCGATGAATGCACCGTCTGAGTCTACATGCATGCCCGCCATTTCATATGTCAAAATCCTTTTATATCTACGACTAGGTTCATCAGATTCCCATCTTGCATTTATTTCTTGTGGAAACAACCTCTTGATAATCTCTATTGTCTTGGAGTGAAGAGTTCCTCCCTTTTCCAAATAGAAGTCATAAACAAGTATGTCAACATCATCTAATTTTATGAGATCAATGCGATGACGAGTTGTATTTTGACCCTTTATTTTTCTCTTTCTATTGACATGATTCTCAACAACCATCTATGGCTTGTACACATCATTGAATGGGTGTGTACTTATTGCATACCAATGCACTTCAATTACAATAGCATCATCATTTTATTTCTCAATCTTTATAACCTTTGCAATCCAAAATGGATAACCATGTGGATATTCAGTCGCTATGACTACAATTTTGATACCCTCCTTAATATCGTGTAATGAACCTTTGTAAAGTTCTTTCATGGATTCATGTTGTGCACGTGACCTTTGCGAACCAATATACGTTTCTCTTTCCTCTTCTTGTGTAAACTCAATAGCAACTTGATATTCTTGTTGTTCAACAATGTTTGTTTCTTCATATTCATTTGACATATTTTTTGGCCAATGAAATGGAGTCTTTAACAATATATCTTCATTTGTTGAGATTGAAATTATGTCACTTTGACTATTGAAAAAAAACTCCCACCAAACAAAATCAACAACATCAAAGTACTCATATGTATCCTTAATGGATTTTTTTATTTCTTCTAGGAATTCAAAATAATCTACATCTCTACTACGCCTCCATGCATTATGGATTTCAACAAATGATTGTAAAAATAATAACTTTGATGCAAATATTGGATGATCTGGAATGAACTTCAAAAATGCTAAACCTTTTGAAGATCCCCATTCTGTAGTAGAACTGAATATTTCTTTCCCCATATAAGTTTTTTTCCATCAACGTTTTTGAAACAAAATTGATGTTGGAAGCTAATGTCATTAAGCTTGTCAATACATTTTTCTTCATGATGCGATCCCTGAATAAATCTTTGCATGCCAACAAATTCTTCTAATATATGAAAAATAGACTCTAAAATTTATGTTTTCTTAACACATTTAATCAATAATGGTAGGATTCCAATATTTTTCCTCTTCAATGTTACTGAAATATGACTGAACATTTGATCAATATGATCATGAGTGTTTCCAACATGAAGGAAACCAACTTTCACCTTTTGAAATATTCCGAGTTCAACAAGCATGCTTAGATACCCAAACACAATTTGATTTTTATTTTCATGACTAGTGTTGTCCAACTGTAGATAGAGAACTTGAGGAATATTTCCAGACCAATGAGTAAGAACATGATGAATCATTGTGATGGTTAGATTTTCATTATTATGAATATTTTGTGTTGTGAAGTAAACCCTTGAACACATTTTTGCATTGAAAACTATACAACCAACCAAATGAAACTCAATGAAATTCTCTTCTTGTAAATTTTTTTGTGTATGGAAAAAATGTGGTAGAAGTTTTTTCTTCTAGTCCATGCCATCAATTAGCATACCTAAATATTTTTTTGGATCATCATAACACCTCTTCCGAAATTGTTTGTAAAACTTTTTCCTTTCACTTGATTGTTGATTCCGATGTTCTTGAAGTGCTTTGACTATGGAATCTGCACATGACATAAAATCCAAATATTGATGATATGTTTTCATAGTTGATAACTATCTAATTTAAAAAAAAAATAGTAAATACATACCTCTTTCTGCCCCTTCAGATTTATCTCTTCTTGATTTAAGAGTAGCACATATACTGCAAATCCCTATCCTTGACTTCTTAGTAATATGGACATTGTTGAATTGTTTCTTCCATATTCCTGTAAAATATGCATATGTATTAAAATTACCATTTCCTTCAACACCTTCATCATTTCCTTTGTGTTGATTATTTGGGTTGGTTGTCATTGATGTCGACCCTTGAAGAAAGTCCGGTAGCAAATTCCAGTAGCACAAAGGTTTGGGTAATCGACCCAATTTTGTTTGATGTATAATGATATGAGTTTTAATATATTTGAAGATAGTACTATTCTAGATGGATATTATATGTCATGCTATTTCCGGTGGTATGTGGAACATCACATAGCTCCTCACAGTTAGAGAGTTATGGCCATGTGAAGTTGGAGAACCCTCATGAGTCATACAGAAGACCCAAAAGGTCAAAGTAGCCAAAGTGGATACAAAAGAAATTATTTAAATAATAAAGTTAATGGATAAATTACTAAGTGGACAATTGGTTAGAAGTGGGTTAGCCCTAAAATAAGGAAAGTGGTTTACAATGGTTAGAAGGTAACCCCTTGAGGAACCTACATAAAAGTATAAATAAGAGGCAAGGGTCTCTCACTTAATTACACTTGAGCATATCGAATATATATAAGTGAATGAGGTAACCAACGGATATATAAGGCAAATTTTAGAGGGAATGTGAAGTAAACAAGACCAAAATTCAAGGGAGGATAGAGTCCTTTGATGATGCTTTCTAAGGTATGTTATTTACAGGTCATCCCACCATTTTCGCAATAATTTTTTTTTTTACAATGATTCAGATAGAGAAATATGGAGGCCATTGAGAAAACATATCTAAGTAATTGTGATAAAAATTTCAGCTTGTGTGTCATTGTATTTTGGGAGTTACACTCCGTGGAAAATAGGGTATGTGGCTAGTCCTAAAACTAGTCTAAAACATGTGTTTCAAGTACAAAAGTCATAACTTCTTCATAATAGATTCAAATTAAGTAAGACCAAATGTATTGGTTAGAGTACAGTCTGTAGTATTTTTTGTACCATTTTCAGATCTATACAACAAATATTCCATGTGGGGAATTCTCTACAAGTTCTATCTCTAGAATAAGCCAAAATTCAACAAGGAATTCCATTTTTTCTATAACTCCTTTTTTGGGAGGTTCCAAGAAGTGAAAACTAGAGAAATTGTAGACAAGACACTGAAGAACATTGTGTACTATTTTCAGATATTTATTCATTACAGGTACATAGTTATGATTATTTCAAGTTAGGGTTGTTGACTAATCCAAAATTAGTCATGTGAGACTAAAGTGAAGTTTGATGACAATGCTAGTCTCTTGTTGTTAAAGTTAAGGAAGGTTTGCATGTATGTGATCATATACACCAGGTCTGTTACATAGGTACAAATTAGATTTGGATGATGAAATTGGTGAGGGATTTTTATTGAGGTTGAGGTACATGTTGATGCATGGTTCAGGTTATTGGTACAAGTTGTTTGGTGCAGGTTGATTGGTACAAGTTTACAACAGTGTATCTCACAGTGATAGTGTGATAGTGGTTCCATCATTCTACTTATATTTTAGGGTGGTTGGACGGGGAAAGGACAAGTGGTTGTAGCCACCTTCTGGTTGTATCCGGAGAACAAAGGGGGTTGTACCCTCCTTCTGGTTTTAGACAGATAATTAGGGAGTTGGAGATTCCCTCAAGTTGTAGCCTGAGAAACTAGGGGGTTGGAGCCTCCTTCCAGTTGCAGCTGGAAAACAAAGGAAGTTGGTTCTTCAAATGAATGTAATTCTTAAAGACATATAAGAAAAAACGTTTTGTGGTTTTCTCCCGCTTTGGGTTTCCACGTAAAAACATTGGTGTACTGTGTATGTGTATGATTTCTCATTTGTTCATTGTGTATTTACTCTGCAACTATTGGATGATAATGCTACATTGATATAACACTTGCATTTTATGTTTAAAAATGATTATATTTCTATATTACTGATTCATCCCCCCTCTCAGTAATCCAACACTTTGTACAAGTTGTAGATTTCCCTCCTCGAGAAATTATTTGGAATATGTATTGTGTCTCTATCTAGCATACACTCTCCATGTTTGAAAAAAAATCATGCATCCATGATAATGTAGTTTTTTTCAATGGCCCAATCTCTCGTCCATGATGTACCTTTGAATAAAATGAAGGATATTTTTCCAACCTTGTCTGGATTCTTGATAGACGAATATTACCAATTGAGTGAACGTTTTTTGAAAGCCTTTCTGCAAAGTAAAATATTGCCAATACGATAATCATATTCTGTCTTGGTGGATATCATGCACACCATCAAATATGAATTTTTCATGCTCTGATTCATTGAAAAATATGTCTTTATTTTATTCAAGGCATACATGTAGTACATGCTTTTCAAACAATTCTTTTGACAACATTCACTTGAAATAAACTCACTTATGGAAATTGATTTAGTGAGAAATTCTTTCCTAGACCTTGTATAAGTAGAATGATTTGGATTGATATAAAAAGGTCTAGTCTTGGTCCTAGACACAATGTTTCTTTGAAATGTCTCCACTATTTCATCATCCTCACTAGAAGGATTTTCCTCATCACCAGAAGGAATGTCAATAAAAACATTTTCATGAGACTGAACAAGAGAATGTCGATCACCTTGATTTGTTGCAACTGAATGATTGAGAACATGATCTTCATTCCTAGGTCCATCATCTTCATTTATAATCTCGTTGATGAGAGGAATATCAAAATCACTATAAAAATGATTAATATTCTCACCAATTTCATTGGATCTTCCATGAAAATATTCACTTGAAGGAAAATCGTCATCACTCATAAGACTATTAATGCCATTAAGATTCTCACTTGGAGAAACTTTTCCATCATCGTCATCAGTACCTTGAAAATTCTCATTTGGAGGAGAATCATCATCAACATTGTGTCCACCATTGACATAATCATCTTCACTTCTTTCAAAATCCCCACTTGAGGGAAATGTTTCATCATCCTGCTTAGTGCCTTGGAAATCTTCATCAGTATCTTGAAAATATTCAACATTGTTTCCTTTTAATTTATCACTCGGGAAAGAGTGTCCACCATGGCATAATCATATTTACTATTTTGAAAATTCCCACTCGAGGGAAATTCTTCATCATCCTCATTAATGGCTTGAAAATCCTCACTTGGACGAAAATATTCATCATCCTCTTCGGTACCTTGAAAATCCTCACTTGGAGGAAAATCATCATCACCAATATCGGTTCCTTTATATTCCCCATTCGAGAAATATTGTCCACCATTGCCATAATCGTCATCACTACTTTTAAAATCCCCACTTGGAGAGAATTCTTCATCATCCTCATTCGTGCCTTGAAATCCTCACTTGGAAGAAAATATTCATCAATACCTTCAAAATCCTCACTTGGAGGAACTTCATCATCACCAACATTTTTATTGTTAAATTCCCCACTTGGGAAAGAGTGTCCACCATTGTCATAATCATCTTCACTGCTTTTAAAATTTCCACTTGAGGAAATTATCCATCATATTCATTGGTGCCTTGGAAATATTCATCGGTACCTTGAAACTCCTCACTTGGAGGAAACATTTCATCCCAATAATTTAAACGTTGATCATAGTCTCCACTTTGACCTACATTTTGATTATTTTGATTACTATTAAAATCCCGAATAGATTGATCACCATCATATTCCTCCTCTTCATCGTCGGTGCCTTCAAAGACTTTTGATTTAGGACTTTCCTGAGGAACATGTTGAATAACATTGCTTGCACTATGATCAAACTTTTGATTAGCTGAAAAATACTATGCCTCATTTGCATTACGAGCATTCCCATCACATTTTATAGTCCCAACAAAAGAGGTATGAAAACAATTTATTAATGTCTCAGAAATAAAATCTTATTTATTTGATGAATCCATCACTTATCACTAAGAACATAGAATGATACAAATGCTCACTCTCCCAATGAATTTCATATAACTTCCAGAATGATCTTTTCCCTCTAAAATTACCCCCCAAAAAAACTTCCCTCCAAAATTCCCCCCCAAAAATATTCCCCAAAATTTCCCCCCAAAATATTCCCTCCAAAATTTCCCCCTAAATTTTTTCCCTTCAAAATTTCCTCCAAATTTTTTCCCTTAAAAATAAAAAACAACTTTTACTCTTTTATTTTGTTATTTACTTGTTAATTACAATATTTCTCATGTTTGTTTATTTATCCCAAATTCATTGAACATAGCGATGATCCATATAATTTTAGGTATATATGTAGACAATCTTATTCATCTTTATTTATCCCAAATTCGTTATACTAACAATAATTTATATGATCTGTGTTATATATACATAGTCTTGTTTTGTCTTTTTACATTGTGTGAAATCTTGGGTAGTATTCGTTAAAGGATTTGGAGCAAGCTACAAGGGAAAAACATCGAGAAAACATTAGAGGAGAATCTAACATTTCAGAGGTTAGTTATTTTTTAAATTCTTACCATTTACCAAAAAAACAATTATAAGATCATCTTTTAATCACATAAGAAATCTTCACGCGAAAATTATAAAACCCTATTTTTTTTAGATGTTTTCTATTTTATTCTAAAAAACTCACAACGTTTTTAAAAAAAAATAGACTTTTTTCAAAGCAATTTTAACAAAGTTCTTAAGATTTTTTGAAAAAGAGAAGAAAAAAAAGAAAATTTAGGTGTAGTTTTGTAAAAAAAATTAGTTTTATTTATTTATTTTTACTTAATTTTTTTTAGTTTTGGCCCATGGTGGTTACTGTGTGATGCCTAGGACTTGGCCGTGGGGACTGGGGCGATGTCGGGCATCACCCCATCCCCCCATGGATAAGGAATAGTTTCATGGCCCCACGTGACCAAGCCCTATATCACCCCAGCTCAGATAGCCCCGTGGCTAAGCCGTGGGCATGCCCACGTCTTGTCCACAGGGCTGGCTAGGCTAGGGTGATTTCGAGTATGGCCCCAACCCCCCCACAGTGTGCCCACGTCTTGGCCACGGGGTTGGTTGGGCTAGGGCGATGTCAAGTATCACTCCAGCCCCCCACGACCAAGTCCCGGGGCTTGGCCGCGAGGGCTGAGGCGATGTCGAGCATCGCCTTAGGTGCCCCTAGACGCCAAGGCTTGGTCCCAACATCGTACTATTAACTCCATGGGTCAATTTTTTTTTTTAAATTATTTTTGATATTCAATGTATTTGTTTTAGTTTATTATAATGTAAAATGCCTAATTATTATTTTTTATCCTATAGGAAAAATGGCAGGAAAGAGATTATCTATGAATATATCTGGATAATGATTTACAATAATGGCATCGAAAATTGCAACTGGAACCTCCATGAATTCTAGGCAACAAATTGATAGCATAACACCTAAATTGTCAAGGGAAATGAATAATGTTAGAGAGTGGAAATCTGTGGAAGGTGAAAACAAACTGGAATATTCTTGGTTTGTTAAATACAAGCAAGGCAATAATGGAGATCATATATATTTGTATTGTGTCAAATTAGAACATGTGCAAGGAAATTATCAGGCACGTGGCTTGTTATGAGATATATGTTTGGTGCTAGCCACATATATTGTTTAAGCACTCGTCAAACAAGGTAGAACTTATATCAAGATTAGATATTGTTTCAAATTGAGCAATTATAACAAGAATGAATGTTTTTCAGAATTATGTGCATCCTGATGACATTGAGAAAGACAATGTAAGTTTTTTTTATTTTTATTTTTGTGTCGTTTATTATTTTTAGTATCATGGTAAATTTTTAATTTTATTTAACATGAAAATGTTATATTTTATTTTTATAGAATTTTGTTGAATGAATTTCACATATGTTAGTGGGGATTTACTCTACATAGAATAATATCATGAATGCCATTGACATTTTGCATATTGAAAAGATAGAAGATAATAGGAAAAACAAACAAAACGTAACAGAGGTTGAAGTTGCAAGAGTAGACAAAGAAGAACATGAAAGAAGAAAGAAAAATCCTCATTCTAGAAATCCTAAAAGGGTTACATTTGAAAATGGGGAAACTCCAAATGAATATTTTTTTTAGATTAGTCCCAATGAGGTTATCGCCCATTCTCACAAAAATAATAAACAAGATAAACACAAAATAGACATGGTTGATGATGAGTCCATTCCTATTGATTATGAAGCAATCGTTTATTTAGATAAAATCCATTTAAATCATAAGAGGAAGAAATAAAATGTTGTTGATGATGTTCAAGAAGCCATCGTTAGCTCAGAGTATTATAGTGAAAGTCGTAAAGGTAGCATAGAAATAATAACACCAGGTGCTGATCAAGAGGATGGTATTACGAAAACAACACAAAATTCCATTCAAAATAGATTGAGGACGATGAAATTAGTTAATGATGGCCACACATTTCAGTTGAATGTGAAGAAATTTTATAAACCCATAGAAGGGAAAGAAAAATATCAAATTAGAAAACCGTATCACTTGCATATTCACAATTTGAAAGCATTGATTAGGTACAATCCATATGCACATGTGGTTGACTACCTAGTTCTTGTTGACGTAATGAAAGTTCCTACGAGGGAATAATTTGATAGATAAAAATGTTTTGACTATAAATATTATGTGATTGGAGGAAATCATTCTGTAGATGCTAGAAGAGAATTGATGTAAGAATATCCCAATAATCCTCTTTTTGAGATAGTCAAATGCATAATTTATGCTAGTTTAATAGATTTAGAAGAAAATTTATTGGCACAGGATCATAACACAGACAATGAGTACAAAATGTCCATGACTTTCATTCAAAGGGTGAGATTTATCCATAATGAGTTTTTTGAAATATTTCATGGGGAAATTTCAAATGTTGATGCCAATTTTCGAAAGAAATGTTGTATGGAAATATGATTCCCAGTTGATGATGAAAATACAAAAGAAAAAAATTGCAAAGGAACTAATTTATTTAGGGCTATGGATAGCTATTTTCAATTGGGATTTAGAACCAGACAAGAATGAGATTTCATATATGAGATCTTCACCCTATGTGAAAATATTAGTATAAAAAATCAGAGAGTTAAGAAGGATAAACCATTGATATGTGGCACAAGTAAGACAGGTCCTGAAATAAAAAAATATTCCATATGATATGACTATAACACCTTGGAGAACAATACAAGGAGTGAAGGATGAGAAACTTATCATATCTATATTATCACGTGTAAGGTTGGGAGAATTGTCAATGGAAGAAATGTGTGATGAATTTAAAAAGTAAGTTTGTTGAGTTATTTTTATTTATGTTCGGACAATAAAATTAATTTTTTCAGTTTCACATATCAATGTTCTAAGTATTTTATTATATATATCATTATATTATTTTTATTTAGTCACAAGGTGTAAATGAGAATACAAGAGGAAATGCTCAAGATGTTGAATAAAGAAAGTTGGGATGATGTTAATCTCAATTATCCAGATTCAAGCTCTACAACAATATTGAAACAAGTTTTTGTTGCATTCAAAAATGTATGTTGATTTATTACATTCATATTATTCATTTCTAAGTTAATTTATTTCTATTTTAATAGTTATAGATATATAACTATATCTTTGTTCGTTTAATTAAAGATGCCAAATAAGAATGCATATGGAGTACCTGAAACTTTCAAAAGTTTTATTCAAAAAGCAATTTTAAAAGAGAAATAATGAGACATGTTCAAACTGTTGAACTCGATGACACCCTTGATCACTACATTTGGAATGGGATCGACATTGTTCAATGTAAAGTGATATTAGGTGATTGTGAACAACTTGAAACTATTGTTCCTAAAAAATAATACTCCCTAGTTATTGCAGATATCCCTCATGGTTATAATATCCAAAACATTGGATATGATACTGAGCCTTTTACTTACCAAGATTTCAATAAAGTGGTTATGGGATTTACGGAAGTCACAACATCATCATTTTGGAGATTTCTAGTATTTCATTCAGACACACAACAAGGATTAGTAAAATCAATCTTCAAGGGGAAAGAAAAGACAAGGATGCAATTTATTTGGTAAGATATTGAAAGTGTATGTTTAGAAATTAATATTAGAAAACAATTTTATTAATTCACAAGTTAATTGAATTTGCACTTATTTATGTTACAGGAACAAGCCTAATATTCAGAGTTACAATAGAGAATCATTTAAATGTGATTTTGAAAGTATACATCTTTCTACCTGGACAAAAGATGATTCTTATAATTTTATCCTTGTCAATGCAAAGGATGTAGAGACTCCTATTAGTGTATTGGTATACAATGTTGTGGTTAGAAATATAATATATGAGGAAAAGGATTTGAAAGGAGATATGGTTCACATTGATAAAAAACCACAAACATTAATTCATTATCTTATAGATACATTTTTAAATGAAGGAGATTGGGTTTTGTATTTGTTCTCGGGTTCATGCAAGAATTATGATATAATATTTATGAAATCATACTTCAATATTATATTATTTTTAATTTATGTCTTTTTACAGTATTTATCTTCATTATTTATTTTGTATTTAGTGATTAGGTGCAACATTAGCATGTTTCTTACAAAAAGGAAGGAATTGCATAGTCATTGAAAGTGACCCAATGCAGTGCAGTTTATTCAACAAAGAATTAATGTTATTCCAACTCTTCTAGATGAAATGCAAGAATTTGTCTTGAGGAAATGAGATTTTAGTGAATCAAAGGTGGAAAAAATGTCAAAGGAACCTCAAGTACCATTAGGAGGAATGATTAGAAAGGATCAATGTGGAGAACTTGCAGATCAAAGAGCCAATGGAAGAACAAAATGACACAATGGAAAAGCAAAATGATGTCTAAGAAGATGATAATCTGTCTGTTGAAAATGGTGAATTTGGGATATATGATATTGTTGATTAGTTTTAAGATTCCCTTGAAGGCGATGCTCATTTTTGTAAATTTTTGATGAGCTATAACTGTAATGTTTTGATTTTCATATTTTAAAATAAGAATCAAGATGTATCTATTGTTGTTTTGTGATGAAGCTTTTTATTGTTTTCTTTTTCATTTTATTTGTATGTGAATCACTATATATTTGCAAATTTTATTAAATGTTGTCATTGTTTTACTTCAAATGTATAAAAATATGAAAGAAAATGATAATTTTTTATAATTTTTTGACTTTTTTTGTTCAATTATGCCCATAAAAATGCTTTATTTGACATGTTATTTTAAAGAAATAAGTACCAAAATGTATGGGTTTTTTCATTATATAGCTATAAAATGTATATTGTTTTTGCTAAATATTCAAAAATAGTGTTATTTAACTACAATGTTTTTCTATGTATTGAAGTAAAGGTATAAAATGTGTTAAAAATGATGTTTTCCATTATATTTTAAAAGTACAGAACAATAAATTAATTAAGGAGACACAATTATATGAAAAATCGTAACTTCAAAAAAGTAAATGGCAAAAAACATTTTTTAAGATTGAAAGAAGCATGGAAAAATGACTAAAAACACCATTGAATAAAAAAAATATTTAGAAAAATTTGAAAATCGAAAAACCACCTAAAAACGGAGGGGGGGGGGGGGTGATACCAGTAGCACCATTTTTAAAAACTGGGTTAAAAACTGGACACCCAAAAAAATGAGAACTCAGTAGAGTTCTCATTAAGTTGGTAACTGTGTTTTTCCTTGGTAGTGTGTGCATTATGAACCCATTTAATTCCTTTTTATTATTCATTTGTTGCTTTGAAATACCCATTTTTAGGTGTCTGCATTTATTAATTTTTATTGGGATTCATTACATACTTTTAATTTGATATGCATTATGTGCATTAGGACTTAGAGCGATCACCTCATAGTGAGGGGGTAGATATCAATATGACTTTTGGATTTTGCTTTGTCATTTTTCATCCCATTTTTATTTTTCATTTTGAATTCATAACATCCTCTTAACATTCTTTATTACCAGCTACATCAACCTCGAGCATTCTATCTCCTTATTCTCATATGAGGATGAAGACATAGACCTTTTTGGTGTACATGTAATAGCCATTTCCAAAAGATGGGAAAGTAGAAGGAAAATAGATCGAATGTGTTAAATATGGAAGGTAGTTATACGTTACCCATATCAAGGCCTCCTAGTAGTACCCATGTTCCTTGAGAGTGATAATACTAAACTAGGACACATATGATTCCCACCAAGGTGAAACAAGGAAAAAATCATAACTTCCAAACATCATGATCCATTATCTAAATTCAACCCATTATCTTCACCTAAATTACTAATGAATTAAATGTAACATTTTATATCAGACAATGATTAATGTATCTCATGTGTGTTGGACCATATTCATTGGATAAACCATGTTGATCATGTGAATGAGTTGATAAATGATGAGGGGGGAGGCATCTGCGGGGTTTTTGTCTATGGAGAATGTCGATCTTAATATCTAGGATCACTTTCTACAATGCGGATGATCAAGGAGAATGATATCCTCTAGTTTCCCCTAGGTGAGAGGGGGTAATAGGGCTCAAGGGTGAGTGACATCTCAAACCCCCATAGATGACCTCTCAAGGGATTATTTGGCCTTGAAGTGGGGATATGGGATTTTGAGCACTAGGTATGAGACTTGGGTACTTGCACATGATCAAGAGAAGATACCCAAGCCTTAGGTCCCAATGGATACTTATATGCATATAGGGCCAAAAATGACATGTTGAACCAACACAAAGGACCTTTCTAGGATACCCTTATTATCAAAATGGGGGTAGTTATCATTATGAGTTATCGAACATAAAGTATGAGTATCAAGACCTTATATATGGTTATGGGAACAAACTAAATATTTAATCCCTAAATGAAGCTTCTAGGATTATGGGGCTAGAATGACACCTTGAACCACCACAAATAACCTCGATTCTTTACCTCTAACTAGTTATATAGGTACAATTAGAAATTTTTAGCACTAGGTATGGGTATTTGGGCCCTAAACATGGTCAAGGGAGGAAACATGAACCTTAGTCCATAAAGTAATCTTTTACCCATCTAGGGCCAAGAATAATTCCTTAAACAACCACACATGACCTCTTGAAGGTATCCTTGGCCTATAATGTGTATGTCAGTGCCACTAGGTAGTTTCTAGTAGTAAGTATGTTTCCTAGGGCCTTGAAAACAATCTAGGGAAGAAGGCAAGCCCTTAGGTCCTAAATAAATATTTGAGGTATTTGGAACCATGAATAATCCCTTGAAGCACCACACATGACTTTTGGAAGGTATCCTTCGCCTCTGAGAAAGGATGTTAGTGCCCTCACAAGGTTTTGAGAATTAGTTATGGGTCTCAAGGTGTTTATATGGTTGAGGGTGAGAGCCTAAGCCTTAACCAAAGTATAAATATTGTGTGCATATAAGGCCAAACATGATGACTCAAACCACCAGAGCCAACCTATCAAGGTTCTAGACAACTTCTAGGGATAAAGGGTCCTGAATGACACCTCAAACTACCGTAGATGATCTCTTGAGCATATCTTTGAACTTCAAATGGGTACATGGGCATGATTAGGATATTTTGAGCGCTCGGTATGGGCCTTGGAAGTTTGGACATGATTGAGAGAGGAAATATAGGCCTTATTCTTAAATTAAGATTCTAGGGATCTAGGCCAAACAACAACATGTTGAACCACCATAATTGACCTGTAGAGGGTATCATTGGTCTATGGATGAGGATCATCAACATTATGATATTTTTAACATTAAGTATAAGGCTTTATAGCTTGCATATTATTAGGGGAACAAACCCAAGAGTTAGGCCCTAAAGGAATCTTCTAGGTTTTTGGTGCCAATAATGACACCTTGAACCACCACAAATGACCTCTTGAGGGAATCCTTTTCCTCTAACTAGCTATATAGATAAAATTGTCATTTGTTTTCACTAGGTACGGGTCTCGATGCCCTGGACATGGTTAGGGGAGGAAACATGAACTACATGCCCTAAAGAAAGATACTATCCATCTAGGGGCCAAAAATAATTCCTTCAATGACCACACATGGCCCCCTGAGAGTATCTTGGCCTATGGTTGGAGATGTTGGTGCCACTAGGTGGTTTTGAGTAGTAGGTATGTGTCCTAGGTCCTGAAAATGATCTAGGAAAGAATGACATGCCTTAGGTTATAATGAAAGCTTTGAGGCATCTACAACCATGGAAAATTCCTCAAAGAACCACACATGACCTCTAGAGGGTATCCTTGGCCTCTAAGAAAATATTTTAGTGCCTTCACAAAGTTTTGAGAATTAGATATACATGTATCAAGGCCTTGATATAGTTGAGGGGGGGACCCAAGCCTTAATTGAAGTATAAATATTCTAGGCATCCAGGGCCAAACACGATGCCTTAAACCAACACACCCAACCTCTCAAGGTTTTAAGTAGCTTTCAGGGCTCAATGGTCATGAATGAAATCTCAAACCACCATATATAACCTCTCGAGGGGATCTTTAGAATTCAAGTGTGAATATGGGAATCATTAGGAAATTTTGAGCACTGGGTATGGGTCTTGGCAACTTGGACATGATCGAGAGAGAAAACCTAGGCCTTGATTCCTAAAGGAAGCTTCTAGGCATCGAAGGCCAACAACAAGTTGTTGAACCACCAGAATGGACCTTTCGAGTGTATCCTTGGTCTCTAGATGTGGATGGTCAACATTATGAGGTTTTTAACATTAATTATGAGTGCTTCAACATTAGTTATGGTTAGAGGATCAAACCCAATAGTTAGGCCCTAAAGGAAGATTCTAAGATTATGGGGCCAAGATTGACATGTTGAGCCACCACAAATGACCTCTCAAGGGCATCGTTTCCCTTTAATTAGGTATATAGGTACCATTAGCACTTTTGAGCACTAGGTATGGGTCTCATATTCCTAGACATTCTAACATGAATGCACACACATTTGATAAGGTGTGCACAATCCTTCTTAGGAATGCATGGATGTTCATGCTTAGGAACACATGCATGTTTTAAATCATGTGCATACTCTTGCTTAGGAATGAATGTGTGTTCCAAAGCATATGCACGCTCCTTCTCAAGGACACACTTTCTTTCTTGAAAAATATTGGTTATGAAGCATGCATGGTGGTTTGGGGAACATCGAGGCTATAGGATTAGTAATGCACACATGTTTATAAGAACGTGTGTTTGTTCCTATGTGTGCATTCCTATGCACCGCATTGCCACTTTTTTGACCATCAAATTTATGGGAGCACCCACTACAATTTTTTCTTTTTTGATTTCCATAAATTTTAATTTATATATAGTCGACACCAAGCTCGATGCTAGACCTAGCATGAAATATAAAAAATAGTTTAATGTCAAATTTAATGCTGAGAAAATGCTCCAACTTGAAAAAAATGCACTACCATTTGGTGCTAATGACCTACTTTGTTGTAGTCAACCTCTAAGGTTATTGGTTCATCAACCTATTGATAAGACCAGTGGTTGGGAATTTTTTTATGGTGCTAACCAAGACACTCCATCTTCCTGTGGGGTTGGAAACATCGTATTCCCAAATGAATTTCAGACCACGACCTTCAACACTAGTTTGGCAGATAGTACCAACAATTATGGAAATCATTTAACATTGGAACTTCTATTAAAATTTCCCACAAATAACAGTCTTCACAAGATTCAAGCCTCTGGGGATTAATTAGTACTAATAAATTAGATGAATGGGACTTATAGAATAGGGAACTTGGTTATGGAACCTATTTTTGAAGAACTGGAAATAATTACAATGAATTTTATCTCAATTTCTTTCTTTCATGTAAACGAGAGCTCATTTCTTATGAAAAATCCCTTTCAAAAGAAGGCATCTAGTTAGCTATTAATATATGGTTGGTGAAGGAAGCCATGAATGGAATAGTTCTCAATGAAACCAATCTCTTACTTTTTTGATTCTAAAAGCATGGCATCAACCTAGTTTTAAAAGGTGTTTTAGTTTTCATCTACTACACATAGGTGATGATGTAGGCCTCCTACATGCTGGATGGTTTCTAAACAGTTATGTTGATTGGCTTAGTGAAAATTGTGACGATATTTCAAGAATTGTAATATTTTTCGATAGAATCTTGATAAGAATAGTAAGGTTGGTGATGTATAGATGAGATTATGAAGTATAATTTTAAGGCATGTTAGAGGATGTAGGGATTTGTTTTTTTATTTTGATTGAAATGCTACATGCATATGCATAATGTAATTTCCTTTTATCTCAAACATAGATTATGATTTTCTTCCAAAGAAAAAATGATAAGGAACTTCCAATATCTATATAATTTGCCATTTTTTGGTCATTTTTATTGTATTTGGCTGGGTCATTAACTATTTTTTGCATTTTTATACGTATTTGATATAAAGAGAAAGAGACAAGGACATTGTTGATATGGAGGGTTGATACTCCAAGTTTGTTCCCCAAGTTTGTTTACTGGACATGCCTATGCCTCTTTACACGCCTTACTTGATGTTCCTACCGATGAGTAATCAATGTTGATGGGTTTACACTCAGTAGTAGAGGGTTTCCTTGTAATTTTGTTTTTACCATTGGCCACTCACTCTAACATATATTAGTCTTAAAGGTGGGGATGCCACCCAAGTCATAGATATAAGGTGGGTCTATCACCCAATTCATATACTTGATTAGGGTTTTATGTGTCACCAAGTTTGAATTAGAGAAATGATTGTTCCTATATAAATAATTAAATTAAGGTCCACATAACCATATGATCTTTGTGTGTGATAGAAAACTATTTTTCTTGTCACCTAAAACATGTCCCACAAGTTAAATTGATTTAAGTGGACTTTAATAATTTATTTATTTATTTTTAACTACTAAAACATATCTTATGGCATAATACACTCATTGTACTAAGAATCTTATCTCTATATAATCACTATATATTTGAAATTACTACATATTTTTGTAAACAAAAGACGAATACTAAAATAAGACTTCATTTATTTATTTTATTTTTATTTTTATTTTATTTTTTCACACTCTAAAGACTTTTTCCTAATTTTTTTACCAATGTTTTTTTTTTCATTCTAACCCTTTGAGAACCATACAAAATGCAGTGAGCAAGAAAGTCGGCAATGTTTCAGGTCCTTGGCAGAAAAAGGTGTCATTATCTGAAATTTGGCTATCCAAATTTCGCAACTGATCTTCTACGGTACCAGGGTACCGTGATCATCTTTTCATAATAATTATTAAGCTCTTTTACTACTTTATTTATTTTTATAACTAATTTAAACATACAAATATCTTATTAATTCACCTCTTTTAATGCTTTATTTAGATTTATAATAATTTAAACATACAGATATATTATTAATTCACTTTTTGAACTTTTCTTGGCCTTATCAATCATTTCTCTTCCTCCCTTCATGCGTTCCTTGACTTCTCTTTAATTATATTCCTCATCATTTTCTTAATCTCACTCAATCTTTCACTTTAATATATATATATATTTTTTATGTCATTGGTTAATTTGACTTTATCAATCATATCTCCTTATCTCCTCCTTCTGTCCTTCTGTCCATGGTTATTGACTTTTTTTTTTTTTAATTACATTGTTTAACACTCTCTTCTACTATATATTAACTTTGTTGTTCTTGATGATGAGTTGAATGTCCATTTAAAAGGGTGGATGTTCCGAAACTTAATATACAATTTATATCGTGAAAAAGTTTTCAACAAAATAATTAAAAGGGTGGATGTTTCGAAACTTAATACACAATTTACATCGTGAAAAAGTTTCCAACAAAATAATTATTGTTAATATCTATATAGATTAGTTTTGGTTTGTTAATTGGGTTTAGTCTTAGTGGTTTGTGCTAAGGGGTGTTTTCCCCCACCCAGGTTCAATTACGACAAGTAACTTGTTGATCTCTTAAATGAACAAGCTATCAAATAAGCGTGGGCTTTCTACTAAATCTAGTTTACCTCTGGTACCATCCTCGATATGAGGAGAAGTGCTCAATAGATGTTTCCCCATCTCTATTGAAAGTATAAAAAAGAAAAAATGATTTATCAAATTTTGTATTTTATCAAATTTTAAGTAAATATTGTAGTTTAACGTGATATGTTTTTTGACATGAGATTGCCCAGTCAGAATGGTCTAATAAGAATTTGGGATATGCAAGTAACATAAGACTTGCTTGAGTTTTTAGTCATATTTCTCTTTTCGTTCTTCGGATTTGGTGATGTATGTGTCTGTACTGACTCACACTCTGTAAAAATCGATATGGATGCATGCTTTTCCGTTTATGCTTGCCTTGAAAGATAAA
>ML780721.1:670708-730655 GCA_009831015.1 Picea engelmannii
GTAATTTTTTTTCATTTTGGTGTTGTTAAGCGTTTGTATTTATTAATATTGTTTATTTTGTTTTTGATGTTAGGGGAATTTTTTCCATCGAGCACATACTTTTACCATGACTTATGATCCACAGCTATGAATGGACCATGCTCACACATTTCATCCATATTCATGAAACATTGTGCTACTCTTTATATTCTCACTACTGTACATTTTAGGGTTGTTTCATTTTCTAGAAGGTTGAAATCTGTACAGTATATGCGGGATTGCATCCCAACTTGGGCCGACAATGAGGGACTTTCACATTCTCGTTATGCTACTTTCTCGATAGTCTCATTATGGTTTTCTATTTATAAAAAGAGAATTGATAGATATTATGATTGCACTTTTATATATATCTTTTAGATTTTTATGATTTAGTTTTTATATATATTTCCTAGAATTTAGGAGAATTTACTAGAATTAGAGATTTCACAACTAATTTCTCTTAAATTGAGCTAATTCAATTCATTGGAGCTTTTTCACCTGGTCAATTTTCCATACTTATATAGTGTGATTCTATTTCTTTTTCTTAAGAACCCTTTGAGTCCTTGTAATTGCACTAGATAAGTAATTGGTTTGGAAAAACAAATAATTTAAAGGCCTTTAGTCTCGACAATTGTATATATTTTGAGTTTGGTATTATAATGTCTCTCATGACACTCATCGAGCATGCACACTCTTTGGGAAGATTTGGGGATGATTCAGACAAGAGAACACCAAGGGGCATGCGATTGGTTAGGAGACCAAAGACATGTGGGTGTGAGTTAGGGCACCTTTGGTGCACAATGGTGATGTGCAACACCAAGGGGGCACACACCTCACTTTCCTTAGAACGATTGATGGAAACTTCAGTTGCATTTGGGCAAGGGAGGGGTAGCTTGGGTGCATGCCCAAGGAGTGGACCCATCTATCCCAGGGTACATGGGAGCACTGCGGAGGTTGGATGACCCCATTGACACACCCATGAGGAGTTACACCAATCGACACAAGAGAACGTACAAGTCAAGGGGCATGCACCCAAGGATGGGGTGCACCATTCCAAAAGAGGCGAAATTCAATGGGAGGATGGGCTTGTTTGGGCACACCGGGTCCATGGAGGGGTGCGGGGATTCGTTTGAGTGTATGGTTCGAGAAGGGGCTCGACACACCCAAAGGATGTGACGTTTCACATTGGTGACCCTTGGAGTCCCTATACAAGAACACAGACCCATAACTAAGGAAGTCAGATTTTGGCAACAGATTTGGAGAGAAAAAGTATGTGCCAAAGTTCTGAGGCAAGGAAGAAATAAGGTAGAGCTACGAAGATGGAAGAAAAGTAGCCAATGGTGGGACACTCTAGGAGATTTTGGCGAATTCTGGAAACACAGGTCTATTGGAGGCATGTGTGAGGGAGAAACAAAATTTTTGTTAACTTGGTGAAGTCTATGGTAATGAATGGACAACAAGTCTATAGTTGAGGTCACATCTAAGGTGCACCATAGAAGGTTGTGGACAACGTTGTGACAAAGAGTCTTGGTGTGACAAATCTGTGTATGAGTGTCATGGTGAGGTGGGGTGAGTCGTCTGACCCTGACTAAGTTGTAAACCAAGCCAGTAGTGCTCATATTGCAATTGTTTCACATTTATAAATACTTAGTTAGGTGTTAGGCATGGTTCATGTCACCCGCACTATTTCTGTATATGTCTTTTGTTTGTTGTGCAATTTCTCTCTTGGTTTCTCATGTTCATGGATGTATGCTTATAAATGAGTAAGTGTTAAATTTTTAACATGATTGTCTAAGTATACAAGATTTGCACCAGAGTAGGAGTGTGATTCATCTGTAGCCTAGAATGGAGTATGCATATGCTCTAGGTGAAGAAGCATAGTATTTTAGGGACCTAACCTCCCTAAGCCCTCAAGTAGGTAAAATAATATGTTTTCTACATAATAAAGGTTGGAATTAGTAAATAAGGCCTATATAATAATGTGAAGAAGTCAAATGTAAGAAGTTTTAATAGAAGCTTCCGCTTCTATAAGATATTCCTCTAGAATGTTCTTTAGAAGATATAACTAGTATAAATAGAAGTAAAAGGTATGAAAAAGTCTTGTCTTGAGAATTATTTTAATAGAGCTCTTCTCTGATGGTGGTTGCCCCCTCGAAGAGGCAAGTGAACTTTCCTTCCTATCAATAAATGTATCTTTTTTGGTGTGGTGGTTCTGTATATTTTGTTGTTCCGCTGGTATTTGCTGCAATATTTATGTTTTTTCTTATTCTAATACATATGGTACCTAAAAAGTGGTCTGAAAGCCCTTTCATATGTACAAATTGTGGGAATTTTTTCCCAGGGTAAAGACATGTACTATTGGCGTCTTTAAAGCACACAGATTTGTCATTCAATAGGTAAAACTATGATTGGGGAAGACTAGAAGTAGGAAATATGGACGGTTTCACAAGGTTACTGTAAACATACGTTCCACCTTGCTGGAAACCTATGTAACCACTATTGGTACCCCTTTGAGTAGTACCGCATCAAACATAATCTATACACAATCATCACTCCCACCTATCTTCGGGATATCGAGAGTCCCCTATGTCTCTTGAAACCATCTCTAGATCATTCGATCGATCGCCTGACTACTATAGTGACACCGAGAATAACACTTAGGAAGATACTCTCTATTACCTAGGTAATAAGGTAGTAGAGTAATCTCAAATAACACAAAAAAACACTTGTCTGTTAATAATTAACCAACTGGCCTCATATGAAGGATGAACTTCCCATCCATTAGCACTACTATTTGTTTCCTCTCAACAACAGGCCACTCCCGAGTTGAGGCTATGAATCCAAATGGAGATTCAACCCTTCTAGTTGTCCACTCTCCACACACAACAACCCCAAAAAATAAGTTCCAAATATGATTCCCAAAACTTGTAGAACCCAAGGAATGGGATTCCCCTTCATTACACATAGTCCCTCAGGCGTTTCCACTTCCCTCCACGGCTCTATTTCCTCTGGTTGACCATAAATCCTCCCAGCTAATCCAGGAGTGTTCACAACATCTTTCACAAGGCTCTTTATCCATTTCCCCAATAGAAAAATGCTCTATATGCACACATTCCGATTTATAGGCACACATGCCTCTCTCTCAGCATAAAACACTACCAAACAATTTCAAAATCTTCTCTTACTATCCAAAATCTTTCTGTAAAACTATTTCCTATTTTGCATACGAATTTCCCTTCTTCTTCCTTGGTTGCTTGAATATCACTCTTTCCAAAGATGATTGTACTTTATCCCATGCTTCTCAATAACTATGGGATGTGAATTATCACACCCACCCTCTTACATGAATTCAATGATTATCTTTGGGAACACTCAACAAAAAATTTAGGGTTATAGATAGTGATAATATAATTTCAATTATGTGGGTTGGATCAATACCCATGAATAATTCCCCCCTTGGACCCCTCTCTCTTGTGGAATCATATCCCCCCAATGTTCTTCATCTCTTTTGTATCTTAGCCAACAATTACTATTTTCATTAATTATTTCAATGCACATAATATACCATTCAGACTTCGGCCACATTAAACCAATACGTGATATTCTCCCCAACACATCGACTCACCAACCTAAATCTTATTTATACAAGTACATTATAGTTCATAGGGATTAAAACTAGGGATGTTACATTCCCCTCCCCTTTGTTTTTTCATTGTCATCAGTGCATACCACCCTATAGGTGTACATTCATTTTACTATTCGATCTCCTCGAGCATTAATCAAAATATAGGATCTCCATCCCAAAATCACACAGTCATTCTAGCCTCAACAAAATTACAAAGGAACTTTGGAAAAAAATCGTAGATACTTAGGTACCCTGGCCCAAAAACATATACATATATAGGAACTTTGACCCAAAAACCATATATACTTAGGCTTCCTAGCCCAAAATGTGTAAGATAATTTCACAATTCATCATTCTAGAAACAATTCCAACCAACAGTTTCCTAGTCTTTGCGGCCCATGCTGCTTTTTCTCTTGCTACAACTATAATATATTTTATAGTTTTTTTATAACGACTTCCTCCTTAATTAACATTAACATTAGACCAAAATTTTTCTTTAAAATTTTCTTAAATATCTTGTACGCTCTAATTACAATATCAACCTTTCTAACAAACATGAAGTGTCATTACTCATTCAATTTAATAGTCAACTGTCACAATATCTATACAGCTTTGATGATGGTAAGGCATTCCTTGCACAATCTTCGTATTTCAATTTCGTCACCACACTTTAAATCTTGAAAAGGCTTATAGATGATGATTACTAGTTATTTTATTACTAGGAGACTCAAGTCATATCATCAACAATTTATTATAACTACTCAAACTCTTCACAATTCATCATTCTAAGGTGTGTGTGCTTAAAGTGAGGGATCTCAGTAGATCTCTATTTCTTAATTAACTATATGATTAACTACTCCAACAAGCGCATTTCCTTCACATACAATTTATAAATTTAATATGCTCTATGTTAGAAAATATGTTTCCATAATTGAGGGATATCTTATTCAACTTATTAAAGACGTTAAATAGGCAACAATTTAATAGAGTTTCTAATGATTTGGAAAGGATTTTTAATAAATATTCTTTTTTAGATTATCTTGTCCATTATTTACTAATTAGAGAAATATAATTAAATAAAATAAAAATAAAATTCACCAACACAACCTGGGTTGATTTTAACCTACCTATTAGTTAAATATGACTGACATTGGTTAGAGAAAATGAGTTAATTAGTGAAAAATAAATAAGGATTCAAATTTATTGTAAAAATCCATTTGTCATTAACAAAAGAAGAAACAATGAAGAAGGTAAATACTCACATTATACGAAGGAACTCTATTTAAGTATATGACAAGAATATTTTTGGCTCATAAAGAATCCTATTAAGAAATCCTCAAAAAATTTCCTCACATACATAATTCAACTTGGGGATATACAGAAGTTAAGATGGACCTCTTAGTGCGACTATGTGGTTACTATCAGTCTCATTCGATGACGAATTAATGTGGGATTGTAATCGAGAAATCAAATTTCCTACACTATAAGATCACTAGTAAATTTTTAAAAGAACACATTACAGTAGTACCTCAACTAAAATTAATAATGATAACATTGTTCTCATTTATTAGACATAACAAAAGTATTCATAAAAACTTTAATTCCATTTTTCCACACCATTTCGAACTACGAATTTAGTAATGACATTTTTGTAATAGCTTCTCTATATCTGTTCAATTGTATACTACCCAGAAGGAATATTATTCACAGTGAGAGAGAGAGCATGGAATTTAATAATACAAGTATCATGCAATCTCCATTACTACTACAATTCAATTGACCATCTTTCAGTTACAAAATATTATTCGATGTACAGATAATTTACTGAAAATTAAAATACCGTCACCAATAAATTCCTTAATAATTGAAGATGATATTCTTCGTCAAATTGTGCACTTCCTCATTTGCTCGTTTGTTGATCCAGGGAATTCACCGATACCTCCAAACAAATTTTAGGGGTACTCTTCTTCCACCTTAGCCCCACGATATGCAAAGGGGCCACACATCGTAAACCAGAAACAATAACACCAAAACTTGTGTCGTAAGGAAGAGCTTCCACTCTCTTCAAGTCTTGGAACCCAACTCTCAAAAAGTAAACTAGTTCAAAAAGATTTTGACAGCATACAATTACTCTTCCTAGTCATCCCCTCTCTTTCTCTCCATTTATTTTATAAAACAATTCACAATGACACATGTCCTCATGCACAAATAATTATTTTTTAATAATTTAAATATAGGATTATTCACCCACTACATGTGTCACACTCTCCTCAAGTTGCACATGTAATTCCTCTTTTTATTTTATTTAATTAGACATCTCCTCTCAAATTCCCCAGTGTGTTCCTTCTTTTCCTCTTAGTTGTCTCTTAGTTCCCAAATTCCTCATTTAATTTGTGTCCCCTAACTAGATTTTAGTTTGAGTTGGATTAGGAGTTTTGTTTTAGTTAGGATTATGGGTAGATTGACACAAGATGCTACTCTATATGGACCACCTATTCTCTCATGTTTTTAATTTCTTCTTATTTAAAATGCCTTTTTAATATTTTAATGCACGCATATGCATTTACCCAATTTATTCTTATTTCCTCTTTCTCTTAACTTATTAGTCTAAATCCCTTTATTCCTTTTTTATGTTTTAATTTAGTCAAGCATCTTAGACTTAGACTTGTTGATACTGAGAGATGGGTGAATCAATATCAAGTACAATTTAGAAACTCTTTCAACTTATACTTCAACTAGATTATATATTCAATTATATCCAATAAGCAATGAACAATAGTAGAAGAGTTACACCAATACACCACAATACACCATGCACAATATATGATAAATAATCAATAGTTATTGTTCAAGGGAAGTAATGAATTCCAAAGGTAGCTACAACTTCCAAATATAAAGGGAGGGATAAACCTCCAAAAGGAAGATACAATCCTCCAATATCAAGAAAGGGTTGACCTCTCAATCCTTGCCCTTTCCTTTCACCCAAGAATATATGAGAGATAATAAAAATTTACATTAAATTATCACATCAACCAACCATCACATATAACCTGATAATGCTTCCTGATACTTCTACAACTTCTACAATTCTCCACTTCTTGGAATAATCTGATCCTATAGATAATATTACTCAATGTATTCTCTGAAACGCCTCCAAGTTTCACTCCTTGAATCCTCCCATAAAAGGCGTTATAGAGAAAATGGTAGACCTTATTCAATTATGGTTTATTCAGGAGAGCTAACTTGTACAAAATGCCCCGCGCTCAATATTTAACATCAGATTCTGAAATTCATAAACATGGAACTACAAACCGTACTATCTCCAATGCAATTGGTATCACCTCATTTGGATTATCTATGAAGACGTTATGACTGTTTTACCCGGAACACTTGTTTATGACTATCTTCAGGACTAGTCAAAAACCCTATCTTCCACAAAGTGTATCTCCAAAATTATAGCAAATAAAGAGTTAATATGTTTACCACAGATACCTAGATATGTCTTCTTAACAACCAACAAATTTCACCATCTGAATCGTTCTAGAAACAAAGTTATAGCGAAAATGGTAAGATGACCTGTAAATAACATACCTTAGAACACATCACAAAAATACTTCATCCTCCCTTGAAATTCGACCTATTACTTCAGATTTCCTTTGAAATTCGACTTATATCTCTTTGTTCATTAAAAAAATTGTGTGTGTTGAAAAATGAATGTATAATGAGATGTATTTATACCCTTTATGTCACTTCCTTTTAACATTAGGGCCGACATGTAGTTTTTGCTTCAATTCACATTGTCATCTTCAAAAATTCATTTCTCCTCAATCGTGAGGATCCACGTGACATGCCACATACCACCGAAAGAAGAATGAATTATACTATCCATCAATGGATGTTGTGTCTACATATGTAATATCCTTCATCTCTTTGCAATCTCGTGCTTTGTGAGCAAGATTATTGCACTTGTAGCATACAATATTTTGATCAATTAATGGGTCAAATGGATTATAATTTTTGTTGACAGGTCTACAAACATTTCCATATCTACTATTTTCACCATTCATGTATCTTGCGTAGTTATTCCTTTTATTGATTCTATAATTGATTTCTTTGTGTACAAAATTTCCACAAGTATAACAATGTCCAAGAAAGAAATTTTGATACCTGGGAGGAGGTGATATTATTTGTGGTGTGGTCCATATAGGTTGATGATCTATTCTTCCGTAGTTTCCTTCATAATGATTTATTTCATAACTGATGGGAGATGATCATCTTGATGTCTCATTCCTTCTAAATTCTAGTCTTATATCTTGTTGTTCAACTTGCTCTGGAGTGTTGGTTTCATCATTTTCATCTTTGGTGCAGACGTCACCAAAGCACGTCTGCGATCACCAGGACCTTCTCTGACCTTGGCCTGAAGAGCGTAAATGCTCCTCTAATTCCCTGTCGGAATCCTTTACCCACAACAACCCTTTACTGATCTCCCTTACCAATCGGGAAATCGGAATTCATGATTTCGCGAATTCTACAGTCACATGCCTTATGCCTTATGATTCCCCGAATCCCGATATGGGTCAATCGCTGACTTTCTCGCCCCCTTTTCTGTCGGGGCTTCCTCTATCGGGAAATTTGTACTTGCGATGTCAACAATTCGAATTCCGGAACTCCGAACCCCGATGGGCCGATCTCTAGACACACGTGTGGATTTGACCTCTCCACCTTCTGCCCTTCTATCAGAAATTCGGAACTCGCGAGATCGCGAGTCCTGATGTCGATGGACTCGGCACTTGCTTTTTCCTGATTCCCGATATGATGCCACCTGTACTCCACCAGCACCTGTGGTCCCACAATGCCACCTCACCGTCGGGATATTGCAGATCGCGATCCAACATGCGAGTGTTCTCTGTCGTTGAAAATCCCAATTCTCCAATCCCCGACTCCTCGGCATCTCCTGACACGTGTCTCACACGATCGACGGTTTCGAACCTATCGGGATATCGCCTCTCGCGGTATCGCGATATTTGCTATGCCAGCTTGGGTCTTCAACCCACGATTACTCGATATGTGAGATCACGTGAAGATCCAACGACTCCCTTTGTCTCGGATCAACGGTTCTGCTCGCATCGAGAATTCGCTAATCGCGATTTCAACAGGCACAAAACTCCTGTCTTCGAAAACCCCGATCCTCCGATGAGCCGAATCTCCGATGAACCATGGATCCTTCTCAACACGCTTAGGTTTAACCTGTACGCAACTCTTCCGAGATTCGACGGCTAACGGGATTTCGCTGATTTCTTCTGCGAATCCTGACCGTCGACTCCTCCTCCTTGAGGACTTATTGAAAATGACTAAGTGCTTCGGCCGAGACTCATTCTCCAAGCATGTGCTCGCAACTCCTGCTTGAAACCTCCCTGACCCAACTCCCTGGGTTCTCTTTCACGATATTACAAGGGTTATATCCCTCTTGATCTTATTCACTCTGACTCCTTCAGAGGAATGTCTGCGCACTCCTTGCGCTCAGCATTCAACAATTTTTCAAGTGTTGAATCCCTCAGACTCTGTGCACTTCCTGCAGCAGCAGTCCCTGGCTCCTTCTGCTCAGATTGACTACTGAGACTCCTAATTTCACCTGTGCTCTCTTCACACAGCTTCCACGACAACCCTATAACTCTGGTTGAATGAGAATAAGTGCTTAACTATTGAGCCTTCATCAACGCACTCTATGCAGATGGATTCAACTGCACTCTATGCAGGAATCTCCTGACCCAAATAGAGGAACAAGTGAAACTCATTCTCTTCCTTCTTTCTTAGACTTCAGTTGAAACCCTGAAATCAATGCACAACATATCTAAAGAAAATACTTAACCAAAAACAAACATTCATGAGCACACAAACAAAATATACAGAGAAAACAACACCAGACATGAATTTGAATCAAAGACTCTCTTCTATTAACTCAAATCTGTACATGGGTGTTCTTCATCATTTCTCTGTTGGCTCTCTTCTCTTCTGAATGCTTCTCAATTTCTGAAGAAAAAAAAATATCTTCTCAATGTACAAAGGAGGGTGTCTATATCCGTTTTCCCTCTTGGATTCTATGCTATAAAATCTACCATTAAATCTACCTACCAACATTAACTATTTTAAATGTCGTCTATCTACCTAAGGACGAGAGCTTAAAGGCTCAAGGTCCAATACAATATAAAAGGGCGCTTTCCATAAATGGTTCATTTATACATTGGTGCATCATCTTAAATGAAAATTCAAAAACTTTATGCTGGCTCGTCCAGCTGTTCATTTCTTTTCATGCTAGCTTGCTTGTCTTGACAATGCTCCTAGATGAGTTGGTGATGCTCCTGCATCATACTCCTCAGCTTGAAAAATTTCATGGGCTCCTGTCCATGAGCTCCTGCACGGTCTGTCCATGCTTTTGGATAACTAATTCTGTCTCCCATATGGCATCTTCCACTGGGTGGTTCTTCCATTTCACCAGATACTCAAAGTATTCTTTCCTCCTGGTCTTTTTACCTACTCGTTTGCCCAGTATACGCTCCATTTTTGTCTTATCTACAATCGACATCTGCTTCTGCCACTGGATTTCTGGCCGCTCATCACTTCTAGCTCCTATTTCTTCCGCCTTATACAGATATAAGTATGATACATTGAACGTCGGAGATATGCCAATCCCATCCGGCAATTCAATTTCATATGCATTCTCTCTGAATTTCTTCAGGACTTTGCATGGCCCAATTTTCTTCATTTTTAATTTGTTATATGTTCCCCTTGGGAACCTTTCCTTTCTCAAGTGTGCCAGAACCAGATCACCGACTTCGAACTGAAGTTGTCTCCGATGCTGATCTGCTCTGCGTTTATACTCCTGATTTGAATCAATCATTCGCTACTTCACCTGACTATGAAGTTCTTTCATGGCTTCAGCGAACTCTTCAACGCTCTCACTGCTAGTCGCAACCGGTTCTGACTCCATGAGTTCAGAAACTCCCCTCGGTTGTGTCCCATACATAATCTGAAATGGGATTTTGCCTGTACTCCGATTCACTGAATCGTTCTATGCAAACTCTGTCTGTGGCAATATGTTGTCCCAACTGCTATGGTGCTCTGTCACCAAGATTCTCAACAAGTCTCCCAAACTCCCGTTGACCACCTCTGTTTTTCCATCTGTCTGCGGATGATAATATGAACTAAACGCCAAGTTAGTTCCTATATTCTTCCATAGCATCCTCCAAAAATGGCCTATGAATTTCGTATCCCTGTCCGAGACTATGCTTCTTGGAAACCCATGAAGTCTAACAATCTCTTTGAAAAACAAGTTTACGGTGTGGGTCGCGTCGCTGGTATTTTGGCATGGAATGAAATGTGTGATCTTAGAAAACCTGTCCACCACCACAAAGATGGAATCAACCCCTCTCTGCGTCCTTGGCAATCCTAATACAAAGTCCATGCTTATCACCTCCCATGGCCTCTCTGGTATGGGCAATGGCTGATAAAACCCTGCATTTTTCTTTCTGCCCTTTGAATGCTGACAAATTCTGCACCTGTCAACAAACTTCTTGACATCTGTTCACATCCTCGACCAAAAATATGCTTCGCTCAGTTTTGCAAATGTCTTGTCTTGGCCAAAATGTCCTGCCAAGCCTCCACTGTGCTTCTCCTTTATTAAGTTCTCCCTCATGGAGCAATTTAGAATGCACAGTTGATTGATTCTGAACAACAATCCCTCCTGGATTATATAATCTATCCAAGGGCTCCGATCCCTGATAACTGGATTCTCGGTTGCTTCATATGCTTCTCCGAAATCTGCGTCACCTGCATACATGTCCTTAAGGTTTTCAAAACCCAATGTTTTGACCCGAAACTCCTGCAACAAAAAACATTTCCTTCTCAAAGCATCAACCACTTTGTTAGCAGTCCCTAAAATGTGTTTAATTACAAATGTAAAATTCTGCATATACTCTACACATTTTGCATGTTTCTGATTCAGCTTCTCCTGCTGAGTCACAAACTGTAACGCATGGTTATCACTGTATAATACAAATTATTTTGGGACCAAGTAATGCCTCCACTTCTTTAATGCCTGGATGATGGCATACAACTCTTTATCATACGTGGATTATTTCATCTTTGCGTCATCTAGCTTCTCGCTGAAATATGCAACTGGCCTGTCCTCCTGACTCAAGACCGCTCCTATGGCATATCCGCTCGCATCACATTTCACTTGAAATGTTTTCTGAAAATATGGTAACACCAACACTGGTTGCTCTGTAATCTTTCACTTCAACAGATTGAAGCTCTTTTCATCTTCTGTTGTCCAGTGAAAAGTCTTATGCCGCTTCTTCACTGTGTCCATCATCGCTGCGCTAATCCCACTGAAATTCCTAATGAATTTTCGGTAGAAACTAGCCAAACCATGGAAACTCCTCACCTCGAAAACATTTCTCGGTGATGGCCAATTCTTGATCACTTCCACTTTTTCTGGATCCATCTTCAACTCATTTGCCGAAATAACAAAACCCAAATAGATGAGCTCTGTCTTCGTAAATGAGGACTTCTTCATGTTAATCAACAACTTCTCCTGCTGTAGCTTTCTCATCACAATGGCCAAATGTTTTAGATGTTCAGCCTTGGTCTTACTATAGATCAATATATCATCCATTAATACGACTACAAATTTCCCGATGAATTCCCTCAGGACCTCATTCATCAGTCTCATGAATGTGCTCGGCACGTTTGTCAAGCCAAACGGCATGACCAACCATTCGTACAAACCTTCGTTTGTTTTGAATGTTGTCTTCCATTCATCACCTTCCCTCATGCGAATCTGGTGATATCCGCTCTTCAGATCAATCTTTGAAAAATAATTTTCCCCACTCAGGCAATCCATCAGATCGTCCATTCTCAGCAGTGGAAATCTGTACCTGATGGTGATTTTGTTGATCGCTCTTGAGTCGGTACACATTCTCCAACCTCCATCTTTCTTCGGACTAAGCACGGTCGAAACAATGCACAGACTCAGACTTTCTCTAACCAGTCCCTTGTCCAATAACTCCTGCACTTTCCTTTTGACTTCCTCATTTTCCTGTGGTGTCAATCTGTACGCATCCTTGTTTGGAAAACTGCTTCCTGGTACGAGATCAATGTGATGACTCACGCTACTCATCGGTGGTAACGAATGAGGTAATTCGTCCACAATGATGTCAGTGAACTCCTCCAGCAGTTCCTGAATCTCATCTAGTAAGTCATCCACTCTTGTGCTATTCAAACCAATTCTTGGTTTCCTAACCACAAAGAATTGTGGATCTTCCTTCTTCTCCATATTTGTGAGAAGATCCTTCCCACTCATGAGAAGTATGGTGTTGTTTACTTCTGGCTTTACCTCCTGATCCTTTATCGGAAGTAGTCTGTGTGTCCTCCCATCCTTCTCTAAAGTATATGTGTTCATTCTCCCATCATGAACCACATTTCTGTCATATTTCCATGGTCTACCCAATAACAAATGACATACATCCATGGGGATAACATCACAAATAATTTTATCATTATAACCCCCTATCTTGAATTCAACAAAACACTGTTTAGTGACACTCACCTGATGTCCTTTCTGCAGCCACAAGACCTTGTATGGACTCGGGTGATCAGTTGTCTCCAACGCTAGTTTCTCCACCATCTCAGTCGAAACAAGATTATCAGTGATGCCACTGTCAACTATGACCTTGCATTTCTAGTCTTTGGTTTTGCAAGCTGTCCTGAACAGTCTGGTCCTTTGAGATGAATTATCCTGCACCTCTTTCTCAGGTGTCAAAAGCACTTTATGCACTGTCAGTGACCTTCCTGCTTCGGTGTCTTCATTTTCAATATCACGCCTCTGCGCTTCGGCGATGTGAGCTTCTCTTCCATCCCTTTTTCTATCTGGATAGTCAATTTCTTTATGTCCATCCTTGCCACATGTGAAACATGTGATGATTCCACCTCGACCTCTTCCCCTACCTCTGGTATGAGGAAAAGTGTTTGCATCAGCATAATCTCCTCTCTGTTCGTTATGTTGTCTCCTCGGCTCAGCATATGGTTGCCTCTGTTGTGCGGTTCTACCTCTTTAAATCTTACCTTGAGGTGTCTTCCATTCCTCCCTGGGCTTCTGATATTTCTCCTGGGTAACTGTCTTGCGTCTGGGCTGACTCCTACCTCACCCTCGTTGTCCTTGCTTACGGCTCAGCTTCTCCTCGGCTTTCAGAGCCATATGATAAGCATCCTCAACCGTTCTGATGGTTGTCAGGCTTAATTCGTCTTGAATGTCGTATCTCAACCCATTAAGGTATCTGGCAACCTTCTCATCATCGCTCTCCCGATGACCTGCTCGGATATTGAGCTTGTAGAATTCTTCGGTGTACTCCTTCACTGTCATCAACTTCTGCCCCAGGTTCTGCATTCACCTGAACAACATGATCTGATAATCCCGCGGGAGGAATTTTGCCTTCATCTTAGCAATCATTCGATCCCAGTTTTTAATCTTTGGTTTGCCTTTGGAACATCTATCTGTCTGTAGCTCGTCCCACCACAATGTTTCATGTCCTTTCAACTTAGTGACATCATTCTTTACCTTTTTATCCTCTTCGATATCTTCATAATTGAAGTAGGTGTCAAGAGCCCTGATCCAGTCCAACAACTCTTCTGCATCCAGACTTCCTTCATAGACTGAAATATCCATTTTTGTCTTTGAACTCATCCGGGCGATAGCTTTTATCAATCGCTCATTGGCTGCATCTTCAGCTGCAACTTCTCCTTGTGGTTTAACTTCAACCTCATTGTCGGAATCACTACGATCCCCGACACCAGCTGTGCGTCTTTGAGCTGTTTCCATCTCTTCGAGTCTCGCTCTGAGATCCCATATCTGTCTTTCCATCTCTGGATTTCCTATCAGCCTACCTCTTCTCCTCACCTCCCTGTCTTCTGGGTCAGGTGATTGCCTCTCCCTTCTGGGTGGCATGGCGAATTCTTCTCTTCTTCTCTGTTACAAAAAATAGAGTAATTATCCCGCCTTGATACCACTTGGTGCAGACATCACCAAAGCACGTCCGCGATCACTAGGACCTTCTCTGACCTTGGCCAGAAGAGCGTAAATGCTCCTCTAATTCCCTGTCGGAATCCTTTACCCACAACAACCCTTTACTAATCTCCCTTACCAATCGGGAAATCGAAATTCACGATTTCGTGAATTTTGCAGTCACATGCCTTATGCCTTACGATTCCCCGAATCCAGATATGGGTCAATCGCTGACTTTATCCCCCCCTTTTCTGTCAGGGATTCCTCTATCGGGAAATCACTACTTGTGATGTCAACAATTCAAATTCCAGAACTCCGAACCTCGATGGGCCGATCTCCAGACACACGTGTGGATTTGACCTCTCCACCTTCTCCCCTTCTATCGGAAATTCGGAACTCGCGAGATTGCGAGTCCTGATGTCGATGGACTCAGCACTTGCTTTTTCCTGATTCCCGATATGATGCCACCTGTACTCCACCAGCACCTGTGGTCCCACAATTCCACCTCACCATCGGGATATCACGGATCGCGACTCCAACATGCGAGTGTTCTCTGTCGTTGAAAATCCTGATTCTCTGATCCCCGACTCCTCGGGATCTCCTGACACGCGTCTCACAAGATCGACGGTTCCGAACCTATCGGGATATCGCCTCTCGTGGTATCGCGATATTTTCTACGCCAACTTGGGTCTTCAAATCACGATTACCCGATACACGAGATCACGTGCAGATCCATAGGCTCCCTTTGTCTCGGATCAACGGTTCTGCTCGCATCGGGAATTCGCTAATCATGATATCAGCAGGCACAAAACTCCTGTCTTCGCAAACCTCGATCCTCCGATGAGCCGAATCTCCGATGAACCCTGTCTCCTTCTCGACACACTTAGGTTTAACCTGTACGCAACTCTTCCGAGATCTGACGGCTAACGGGATTTCGTTGATTTCTTCTGCGAATCCTGACCGTTGAATCCTCCTCCTTGAGGACTTATTGAAAATGACTAAGTTCTTCGGTCGAGACTCGTTCTCCAAGCATGTGCTCGCAACTCCTGCTCGAAACCTCCCTGACCCAACTCCCTGGGTTCTCTTTCATGATATTACAAGGGTTCTATCCCTCTTGAGATTATTCACTCTGACTCCTTCAGAGGAATGTTTGCGCACTCCTTGCGCTCAGCGTTCAATAATTTTTCAAGTGTTTAATCCCTCAGACTCTGCGCACTTCCTGCAGCAGCAGTCCCTGGCTCCTTCTGCTCAGATTAACTATTGAGACTCCTAATTTCGCCTGTGCTCTCTTCACACAGCTTCCAAGAAAACCTTATAACTCTGGTTGAATGAGAATAAGTGCTTAACTATTGAGCCTTCATCAACGCACTCTATGCGGATGAATCTCCTGGCCCAAATAGAGAAACAAGTGAAACTCATTCTCTTCCTTCTTTCTCAGACTTCAGTTGAAACCCTGAAATCACATGCACAACATATCTAAAGCAAATGCTTAACCAGAAACAAACATTCATCAGCACACAAAAAAAATATACAAAGAAAACAACACCAGAAATGAATTTGAATCAAAGACTCTCTTCTATTAACTCAAATCTGTACATGGGTGTTCTTCACCATTTCTCTACTGGCTCTCTTCTCTTCTGAATGCTTCTCAATTTCTGAAAAAAAAAAAAATATCTTCTCAATGTACAAAGGAGGGTTTCTATATCCCTTTTCCCTCTTGGATTCTATGCTAACAAATCTACCATTAAATATACCTACCAGCATTAAATATTTTAAATGCCGTCTATCTACCTAAGGAAGAGAGCTTAAAGGCTCAAGGTCCAATACAATATACAAGGGCGCTTTCCATAAATGGTTCATTTATACATTGGCGCATCATCTTAAATGAAAATTCAAAAAATTTCTGCTGGCTTGTCCAGCTGTTCATTTCTTTTCATGCTAGCTCGCTTGTCTTGGCAATGCTCCTTGATGAGTTGGCAATGCTCCTGCATCAATCTTCCTTCTCTTGTTTTGTTGTCTTCAATCTGTCATTGTTTCCTAGTCCCGTCTTGTCGTTTGGAGACCTTTCACTGCTAAGGATCTCATCTAATTTTTCAGTCCTTTTTTCGAACTTCTTCAACTTTTCTATTGTCAATAGTAGCTCCCCTTTTGTGTGATCCGATTCTGCTTTAAATTTCTCATAATATTCTAGTTGTTCCTTCAAGCTATCAATGGTCTTTTCAAGCTTGTAATTCTCTTATTCACAACTAATCAATTCACCTTTTAGTATTATGTTTTTGTTTCTAAGCTTGCTATTTTAAGTTTCAACATGCTTCAACTTTTCAAGATTCCAATCTTCTTGTTCACTATCTACATTGTCTCTGTATCCCCAATAGGAATCAAGGTTGGTTTCTTCATCTGAATCTTCTTTGGAAATGATTTCTTCTTCTTTAGAACTCTTGTGATCATCATCCTGGGTTTCTTGGGTTATGCAGAGGACTTCTCTTCCATCATTATCTGCTTCATCACTCTCATCTGAGGAGATGCCATCATCCTTGGAGTAGAAGCTCCTTTTATTGTTGAGACTTCTCTTTTTATAGTAGCATTTTTCAACAATATGTCTTATTCTACCACATTTAAATCATTTGAGAGGAGACTTACCTTTGTATCTTCCAGTTCCCTTGTGGACCCTTCTTACGAAATTTGTTATTTCTTCATCAAGGTCATTATCCTTTTATTTTGTCTTATTTATGACTTAAAAGGCTGCTTCATTGTTTGTATGGTCACTTTCTGTACCTGTTCTCATTTCATATGCTATAAGATACCCATGCAATTCATCCATTATCATTTTGGTCAAGTCTCTAGTTTTTTCAATGGTGGAGACCTTAGCATCATACTTAAAGAGAAGTGATCTCAACACTTTTTGTACAACCAAGGATTCATTGATATCTTCACCTAATCCTCTGATATAATTAACAACTTCATAAACTATAAGAAAATAGGTTGCAATATCTTCCTTTTCATCCATCTTCAAATTTTCAAATTCTGCTCTATGTCGTTGAAGCTTGACCTGCTTAACTTTTGGATCACCTTCATATATACTCTTGAGTTTGTCCCATACCTCTTTAGTAGTGATTCAACCCATCACTTTTCTAGCAATGGTTGGTTCCAATGCTCTTAGAATAACATGTCTAGCTTTTTAATTACAACTCATAAGCTTCTTCTCATTTGGATCAGTTGGAGCATTCTTTGGGATTACATATCCATTTACAACTGAGTACCAAATGTATACTCCCAAATATGTTAGGTAAGTTTTCACTCTATCACTCTAGTATGCATAATTTCTTCCATCAAATCGTTGAATCCCATTTGGAATGTGCTCATGGTCATCCATCTCTGCTCAGGAGTTTCCTTCAAGTGGTTAAATTGTTCTGGAGGCAACCTTCTCTGATACCAATTGTTGATACTTAGAGGAGGGTGAATCAATATCAAGTACAATTTTAAAAAAAAATCAACTTATACTTCAACCATATTATATATTCAATTATATCCAATGAGCAATGAACAATAGTAGAAGAGTTACACCAATACACCACAATACACCATGCACAATATATGTGAAATAATCAATAGTTATTGTTCAAGGGAAGTAATGAATTCCAAGGGTAGCTACAACTTAAAAATATAAAGGGAGGGATAAAACTCCAAAAGGAAGATACAATCATCCAATATCAAGAGAGGTTTGACCTCTCCATCCTTGCCCCTTCCTTTCACCCAAGAATATATGAGAGATAACAAAACTTTACATTAAATTATCACCATCAACCAACCATCACATAGAACCTGATAATGCTTCCCGAGACTTCTTCAACTTCTACAATTCTTCACTTATTGGAATACTTTGATCCTGTAGATAATATTACTCAATTTATTCTCTGAAAATCCTCCACATTTCACTCCTTGAATCCTCCCAGAAAAGGCGTTATAGAGAAAATGGTAGAACTTATTCAATTTTGGTTTATTCAGGAGAGCGAACGTGTACACAATGGCCCGTGCTCAATATTTAACATCAGATTCTGAAATTCATACACAAGAAACTATAGCCCGTAATCTTTCAAATGAAATTTGTCTCACTTCATTTGTATTCTCTATGAAGACGTTATCACTGTTTTACCCAGAACACCTATTTATGACTAGCTTCAAGACTAGTCAAAAACATTATCTTCCACATAGTGTATCTCCAAAATTATAGCGAATAAAGAGATGAAAGTTTTAGCACAGGTACTTAGATATGTCTTCTCAACAACCTACAAATTTCACTATATCAATCATTCTATAAACAAATTTATAGAAAAAATGGTAAGATGACCTGTAAATAACATACCTTAGAACACATCACCAAAAGACTTCATCCCCCCTTGAAATTCAACCTTCTTTACTTCATATTTCCTATGATATTTGACTTATATCTCCTTGTTCATTAACAAACTTGTGTGTGTTGAAAATGAATGTATAAAGAGATGTATTTATACCCTTTATGTCACTTCCGTTTAACATTAGGGCCGACATGTAGTTTCTACTTAAATTCACATTATCATCTTCAAAAATTCATTTCTCCTCAATTGTGAGGATCCATGTGACGTGCCAAATACCGATGGAAGAGGAATTCCTTATACTATCCATCCATGGGTGTTGTATATGCATATGTAATTTCCTTTATGTCTATCTACTTCAATCAACGGTGGGGTCCAAAAGCCAATGGCTAGGGTTGACATCAATGACAACAACCAATCTTCCAACAAGACTCTTGTTAGATTTCTTAGTTCATAATTTAATAATTAATAAAATACTCTGTTCTAAAAAGGTCTAAACAATTTTACTATGTTTTCTAGGCCATCTAGGTTTATATTGACTCACCATTTAGTTACGCGACGTGCCCTTAAAGACGCACCTTCATGCTCCAAGGGTGTCACCCACCTTTGACTAGTTTGGAAGTTTACCCGACACTTGGAGTCAACACTCCACTTGGTCGAACTTGTGAGAGGCTAAGGGTTGTCTAAGGAATAAGGATTCCTCCTTACTGTGTTCCCTTTAGAATTCATCATGAGTGTCTGTCTTAGTCTTCCCTCACGACATCGTGTACCTCTTGAACTAGGTAATCGTTAACCTATAGTTTGGTTCATGGAGAGAGTGGTTAGGCTATGACAGAGACACTGTTACACCTCTCCCTCAACTGTCTAGTTTCTGTGCATGACCCCATTACTCCATATGTGAGTCGGATTAGCAAGCGTCGTCGAGCTTGCATCACATGACAAGAACACTGTCAATAATCCATAGACATAACATCCATACTGAAATCATCATATATACATGTAAATCAATACTCAAAACTCAAACCAAATACAAGTCCACTCCATGACTCAATCTAGAGTCCAAGGAAGTTTGTTGATGACATCAACATCATCAACCTGTCATGTATCCTGCACACTCAGGGGAACTCATCAATAATACCTGTTGATACATATTTACATCTATAATTTAACATATAATCATAATGACATCATAATGTAACTCATAATCAAAGCATCATCATAATGTATCATAATTGGATCACTTTGTCACAAGTTTCCTCAAATAATAAGTTAGTATAAAATGTGCTCAGTGGAACTAGATGCTACATTTTCGATTCCTAGAGCAATTCCAACCAAAAAAATCTCATTCCCCTCAACCTGCACAACCCAAGAAAGTGTACCCCCTTATCTTCACCGTATTCCCTCAGGATGCACCACTTCCATTCTAGGATTCTAGCACAAGGTTGACATGAAGTCTCTGAGTTGTGGCTCTAGGAACTCCATCTATGATAATGGAAAATCCAACTATCAAATAGTTTCAATTGTGGTTCTTGCACAACATCTTAACACAACTATATAAGAAATAAAACACACAATCATGACATACAATCTCATGCAACTCCCTATAATAATCAAATCATAACACAATCAACTTAACAATACATAACAATGACTAAATAGGCACAAAGAAGCATTCAATACCTTAAAAAATAGATGAAGATAATTCATTCAAGAATAAAAATCAATAGTGAATAAGGAAAAATTAAAATGCACTGAACAACAATCAACCCATCTTTTAGCATAATTAACTCAGTGATTACAATCACTTGTTCATATGGTTGTCGCTCTATTTCACGAGTAGCCACAACAAGAATTTAGCTCATTGTTTCATTCCTAACACACCCTTATGATTCCAACCACCATGTCATATGAATTATTGATTTCCCTCCCCCTTTCCATCATCACCCTCCAATATCAAGAATTCCATTCACTGCTACACAGTCCCTCAGGAAATCCATCATTTGCAAAGGTGTTCTTGTGCAAGGGGAGCGCCAAATCACTACCAGATTTTTCTCTAGAAACTTGTAACTTGTCGAAATCATAGGGTTCCAGTGTTGTAACAATAGCCACCTTCCTGATATTCCTATATTAATATCCATCATCTCATCTCTATCACACACATACAGTTCATCATGAGATATCATCATAGAAATTTTACATTTTAATTTCCAAATTTGTTTATAAAGGAAAATGAATATTCCTATGCATGATGTTTTTGCTCATTATGTTTTTCTCTTGCAGTTGCAGGCATATGTCTTCTTCATTGGATTACACCATTTCCATATCCAAAACCATTCTCTCTACATTTTCTCAACTTTAATGTAGCCAAACAAATTGTTAGCATTCATGAACATTCACAACAGTGCATGAAATGACATCAGAATTGTATGTAACCAATAATTCAATCATTCCTAGCCATTATTCATATTAAAACATAACGAAAATATCATTCTTGTACATGCATTATCATCACACCAAGCCTTTCATAATTCAGTAAAAATTTACGAATAAAAAAAAAATGTGTCGATAACCATGGTCACATCTACACAATGCATCCTTCATTTGACTCTAAAATACCATATGTTCATGTCATGCATTCCACCATGGTGACTTGGAATATCTGGAAAACTCCTTAACGCATTATACAAACTCTTCCCCATTTACATTCTTGATCATTTGGATACTTTCCTCTTCAAATCATACACAACACTAAGAATATAATTCTCTAGTGTTCTCTCGTGTCGGTAATGAGGATGCAATCCAAACATCAATTATATATGGGAAACCATTAAGAACTTGGATGGAACTATATCCTTTCTATATTCAATCTCATCATGGCCTCACACACGACCATATATATTGGAATTCATTGCAGCAATAGAAGTGATGTCTCCTGACTTAACTTGGTTATGATATCATAACCAACATAACACAATATGCAATTAAATTTCCCATAAATTCATTCAACCAACAAATAATATTTTCATACTCAAGGCCTCCCACCTTTACATCAATTCAAGTATTGAGATTCAACTGATGGAATTATTACCTCAATTCCCTTCAACATTTATACATCATAACAACCCCAACTTAATACATGCATGGTTGTCATCAATTTACTTGGTGCTACCTGATCAACTAGTACTTTATGGAAGCTCACAGGATCCCTTCACCAACCTCTTGATCAACATTCCCACCATGCTCGTTTTTCTTCATATGGATGAAAACCATGAGCAATAATATTCATGTTGTAATCATTTTTCTTGGATACACAATCCATAATTAGTTTTATTCAAATATCATAAAACCATTATTTCATATATATATATATATATAAACTACTCTTTGTCTATACTCATGCCACCAACATATTCATACATGTCCACATGCACAAACACACATTAGTATGCACCAAGCACTTTATATTTCATTCATATTTCATGCACATGGATTCTATCTTTATTGTATTCATCATGCATCAATTCTGTCATGCACTCATGCATATCTATTTTAGATTTAATTGATTAATTATTTTTGTTGTTGTAGATGGTTGTCCTTAAATTTTTGTAGAACCTTGTTTCCCTGTGCACTTCCATTATGCTCAACTGTGCACCACTAGCCCCTATTTTGAACCTTCTATCCAAGGCCCACTTGGCCATTCTACATTTCCAACCACTAGATCCACTAGTGTTGTCATCTCACAATTGCCTCCTTTAAGCAGATAAAATCTATCCCAACATATTTTGGCTATAATTGTCAATATTCCTAGTGTTGTAACATGCACTACTCCACTTGAATATTAGCACTACAATATAATTATCCACTCCCCATTTCCTTGGCCAAACCAATATTGAAATACCATTATCTTTGATTGGCATTTCGACATTCTGAAATATTCTTTTATTTCATCCTTCTAATACTCTTTGCCATCCATGACTTTGCTCAATTTTAAATATCTCTCTTCACTTCATTGAGTGATTCACTGTGAAGCATTACTAGTCCATTCAATACTACTCTTCTCCAAATGGAAATGCTACACTCTCCATTTTCACTTGTACCCATGATTTTTCTACACACTCTGATAATAAAGGAACCTTTCTTTCTTTGGGTACCTTTTTTTTTAAACAAAAGTTGCTAGATCATATCTAATAATCCCTTTGTCCTGCACTCCTATACTTGCTCATAGATATGAATCATTCATTCCATGAGCCACACCTTATCTCCTAACATCCCCTTTTCCTTCTCTTGTATCAAGCTTTGTAGCCTTCACTACATTTATACCTTCAGGGTTATGGAGTTATTCTTAACTCCTTGTGCATGCTCATGAAATTCCTCACCTATTGGCTTCATATCTTATGTGAGAACCTATTTTGATTATCCTTTCCAAACCATTCCTACTCTATTGCGACTGAATACTAATATTCCTCTACTATTACTTAGACATTTTCCAACCTTTCATCACCTCCTATACAATATTTCACTTCCCTTTGCAACTCTTGGATGTTTCAACCAACTATACGTGATTGACCTACTTCCCTATCTAATGGACCCTAGAATTAATGTAGAATAGACCCACACACTTTTGATTTTCTTTTGATTTATGTCTAACTGATTTATCACTTCTAATATGTTAGTGTCAATTGATTTTATATCATTTTCATTCTAATTAAAACTAATTCCTTGCTACTTTTGTGTTCCCACTGTTGATACTAGTACACTACCAATGTAATTGGATGAGACAACGAATTGTGGCTTGTATGAATAAAGTTCAATGAATGTTAGGTCATCACTAATACCATCATTTTGCACTTATTTTCCATGTAAAATGACTTTAAAATGGATTGAAAATCTTTGATACAAAATAAATGAATATGCATGTAAGGGGTAGCGAAAGTACATTTCTATGTGATTTGCAAGGATTTCTTTCATATTTATCTATTTAATTTTAGATACACTTATAAACAAAATATCCTCCATATATGAATCAGAGTCAATCTAGGTTTTTCCATGTTCATGACACCACAAGTTGTAAATGATGATCTTTGTGCCATGGGGTTTCACATAATCAAATTGTTTTAGCAATTTTTCTTCTGTTGAGGAAGGAGACCCTTCTACGAGAGCTAAAATTTTACTTTATCTATCCTCATTTTCATGAAAAAACCTTTATGGTTGTCCTTCTAATATTTCATAATCCACCATTGGGAAAATTTAATGGTCATAACCCATCTCGCCAATGAATGTAGTTTAAACAAAACCAATAGTTTGAATTGCAAGATTGTTTCATTTGGAAGTAGTGGAACCAAAAGAGATACATTTCCTTAGGAAGTCTGGATCCATTCCCCCTCCAATGTCTTGAATTAGTAATGTTGGATGATTATCACATGGGTTAGTTGTTTTGTCAATTGCAACAAATGTGGCTCCATTTTCTCTTGTTATACATGCAAAATAGGTTAAGCGTGAAGTGCATATTATTCATGAGTATAATACATCTATTAATACAATTCAAATGACCTTTGGATTCAGGTTCAAAGGTCTCTTGGACTCCTGGAAACCATTACAATAACTTGGCTCTTGATATTCAATCAAGTTTGTAACCCTAAATGAATTACATTTCCAAGATTCCCCCCCTTAATCTGAAGGGGTGTATGTGAGTCCAAGGTGAGAGATGAAATATGAAGATGGGTAGCTGAAATATAGAAGTGTGCATATGTTGATGAATGAATGTGCTCTCTGAATCTAGTGTTTTTGGAATGAACACAAACCAAATGGTGATGGTGGTTTAAGGATGACCAAAAACTCTAGAACCTTAGGATCAATGGTCCCTGGAACATTTCCTAAGTCAGCTAGAAGCTGACGTCGATGTCTTCTGCTAATTGGAAGTGCTCTCGAATGTTGGTTTAAATATGACCATAAAATGTTGTGTAGTACAAGTTGAAAGTCTTATACCAAGTGGAGGTTTAAGTAAAACTAAAATCCATTGTCTAGAAGAATATGTAAGTCTTGTACTGAGTGGTGATTTAAGGAAAACAACAAACCAATCACACTCGCTTGTTACTTATCGATTGATAAGACTTAAAAACTTAAAGTTTGGTTGTCAATCATTGATGTTGTTCCCCCCTTTTAGGTACAAGGTGAGAATATGCAAATACTTTCACTGCAAGATGTGTCAATACTCGAGAATGGAATCATAGTTATGACTAAGATATCTTCTTGACTATTGAGGACCATTTCCAATAAGTCATCCACCCATAGTGGTTCTTAACTCTTGAAAATTTCTTGTTGTTAGAACATTTGTATGAAGAATGATTCTGATTTTCGAAATTCTCGCAAGGATAAAGATCGAAGCACTGATATTTCATGTATCCAACTAGTTGACAATGTTGGCATATCATAATACTCTCTTGAACTAGAGCATGTGAACTTTCTTGAAGAAATACAACACTATGAAATTGGATAGGTTTGGTGTAATTTGGATTATGAAAGGTCACATTCTTTTCATATTTGATATTGATTATGTGCTTGTTATTTATGATTTCTTCCCAAGGTCTGATAATCTGCTTGGAAAGAGAAATTTGATATTTATCTATACTTGAATCTGAAGTTGGATCATTGAGTTTATCCTATGATGGTTGTTTGTTTGAATATTCATTATCATCATCTTTGAAAATAGGGTTATAAACAAGGATGGTTTCATAATGTTGTTGAATATTCTTTCACTTAGGTGCATTATGAAGAAGATGAGTCTGAGTTTGCAGTAGTTCTACTTTAGCTTTCATATCTTGCAATCATTTCACAACAATCTGCAAAGTTTTTTTTCCAGTGGTGATTGTATTGTCTACATAGGAGAGGATTATATTGTTTAGTAACTCTTATAGTTCATCCATTATGGCCATCTAGAGACAAAATTTGACCTTACAGGGTTTCTTCCAACTCCACCCTCTAACAATTAAACTCAAAAAAGTAAACTCGATAGATGAAGGGTGTCGACTTCTATTGAAATTGAACCTATTTATAGAGAAAAAAGTAAACTATTTACAGGTTACCTTGATTCTAAATTTGTATGGACTCTTGAGCACCTCACAAAAATGAAACTATGAAATGGTGCTATGATAATCATTCAGAAAATAAAAAATTTACCCATGGTCACAAGGATTGCAACAAGTTCACTATTCACATACAACATTGTCCTTGAGATGTGACCTTTAATATTTAAGATCCGAATAATAGGTATTTACCCAGGAGTTGGTGCTTCTTTGCATGGTTCTCCTTGACTTACAAAATTCTGATGCTTTTCTTGAGACACTTCCAAGCTTGAATGGAAGCCTTAATAAAATTGTAATTTGAGCGAAAGAAGGTGAGAAAGGTGGAACAACTTGATGGTGTTATTATTACCAGATATGAACAATGCATGTCTTCAACTATTTGAATCATGTAAAATCAAAATGTTTTGTGTCCCCCTCTTTGAATCGATTTAAGAAAATTCATCTCAACGCATCAACATTCTTTGAACCGTTCCATTTTTTGCCTTGCTTGAAATGAAGGAGATAGAACCCACATTATGAAATCCAATCGTGCCTTTTGGGGATGATTCTAAGAACATTTCAAAAAACCAACTACATTTTTGGGGAAATGAAAGACGACTAACCAATCAAGTGGTCATCCCAAAACCATTAGTTTTGGAGAGAAGATTCAACCATCAACAATTGAACACTTCCATATTTCAGCTTCCCACTTTGATATATCAAATCTCAGATTGGACTCACATACACCCCTTCAGATTAAGGGAGAGAATGTTGGAAACGTAATCCTTCTGGGTTACTTCCTTGATGTAATCTAAATAACCGAGTAATAGGAAACACCAATGGGAGTCCAAGAGACCTTGGAATATGAATCCAACGGTCATAATAATGTATATATATGTTTATCATATCAAGTAACAAACAAATTCCATGTTTATTAAATTCCTATGTCTAACATATCTCTCATCCATTGCATTATCCAACAACTCCTCTATAGTTCCCAAATCCCCCTGATGAGATCTAGCATTAGCATGAAGGCATGGGGAACCCACTCAAATAATATCCCCAACTAATTCTTTATATTTAGCCGAAGATGGTGGTATATCTTTGGTGGGTGGGGATATGGATAACCTATAAAACATATTTACAAGCCCACCCTGCTTCACATTAGTTTCCCCATTGGAATCACCATTTTCTTCATATTCCCAAGTCGATTCAGAGTCTTCATTCATATTCCCTACTGTATTCAAAGTATTCATCTTCTTCACATTCCAAATTGGATTTAGATTCTTCTTCTTCTTCTTGATATTCCCAATTGAATTTTGAGTCTTCATGTTCCTCTTCATGAGGAATTTTTTGTTTCTCAATTTTAGGAGTAGGTTCAGGTCCAATTTTTATCTCACAATTATACCTTTCAATTATTTTACATGTGGGATCTCTCAGAGTATTAATCAATTCATTCCTCAATTCGTAAACAACAACAACAATTTTCTCCATAGTTGTATCCATGAGCAACTCTGTAAAAAAAAAGTTACCACTATACAATTTTGTTTTACCACCGTAAATATTTTTTTAGATCGTAGGGAATACCATGGGTTTTTGAAAACACGATTTATGATACCAATGTTATAAATTTTTTATCTTATAATGTTGTGTAGACGAGAATGTGTTTAAATATATTTGATATTTGATTAAAACAAATATATATATATATATATATAATTTAATGGGGACCCTCTTGTAACATTCATCACCCTTCAATATATAACAAGGACTCTCATATGAATGTTACAAGAGGGTCCCCATTAAATAATAGACACGAGGGTCCTTGTTATATTTTAGGGAATGGTCGTGTCTTTTAAAATATTAATTGTATTTATCTTTATTATTCTTACTTTATTATTAATTAACCTAATTTATTATTATTGTTTTATTATTATCATTGTTATTAATACTTAGGCTATGTTCATCACACATAATTTTGAAAAGCATGCAAAAATCCATGCAACAATTATTCTTGTGTGTGAATAGATGCAGTTGAGAAAGTATCACGTGAGATTTTAACTCTTCCTTAGAAAGTAAGAGGTAACAACTTGGATATAACACCTTCATGAGTAATTTTATGAGAAAAACAATTCAAAAAGAATTGAATGATATGTTCAGAGGAGGATATATCTCTCTCAGTATCAAATTTATCTTTTGAAAAGAGATTATCTATTTTTGTAGGAGTGGTACGAGGTACAAAACCAGAAATACATATCCATATATGGATTTGGGAAGGTTCCATTAGTAAAAAAAAATATTTAACAAGAAATACACCATGGGGTTAGCTTTTCACCTGACCCTCCTTCTAGCGTCATTTTGTTAACATGGGAAAAATTGTGCATGCCAACATAAGGGAGGATTACCCGATGGTAGGTCCCAATCAGACCTCCTCTCATTTGGTATTGAAATATCCACCAATATGTTCTCATGATCACTGCTAACGAAATGGATTACTCTATGAAGAAAGACTTGATCATTCAAATTAGACTAAATCCTAAATGAAGTCCCATTATACTATGCAAATGCAACTCTATTCTCACATTAAAAAAGATCAATTGCAAGAATATAGTTTTACTTATGAAAACAAAGAAAGTTCACATTTCACAATAACAAGCCATACTATCCCACCCATATGAACATAAATGACATTGAATGTGTCCCTGCAATTGAGTTCCTAATCCATTCACAATTATTTCCTAGAGAGTGAATTGACATAAGCAAAAAATCTCTAACATCTACAAAAATCAATCCACAATTGTTCAAAATTGCATGAATAGACCGTGAATTATCTCTTTCTTATGTTCATGCTTTAGAAAGAGTTCCTCAGAATGAGATACAAGTAAAATATAGAACCTTTCAAATATGTCATGAAGCTTGATAAAGAGTTATATACGACCCAATTCTAGGCTATCCATCCTGACCCCCTTCACTGGGGGAGAAATTGCATTTAAATCATTTTTCAATAATTTCGCTTGGGACTGTTCCTCATATGGACTCTTGATTTCCACTCTATCTCATGCAGTTACATCCATTCCTCTTTCTAGACTCTTCATTTTCTTAGTGTCTATGTATTCATTGGGACTCTTTGCCTCTTCATGCATTCCTGTAAAAGTGACAACAATGAAAATATATAAATCCATTTACAATTGATTAAAATAAGACATATTGACAGTTGTATAAATTAATTAAAATCCAAGAATTTATTGATGTTAATTAGGAAAGAGAAACCATTTCAAATTATCCTTCAAGTCCTTATCTTTCTAACGAGTTCTTATTTGTTTGATTTGGTGTAATGATCCAAATGCTTAAAATATAATAATGGCACAAAAGTAAACACCATGTACATAATGTGAGCATGGATCACAACTCACAGATAAATAATTTATAAAATAACTCCTTAAAGAATAGGTTATCCTCCTCCATATAACCAAATACATTTATATATCACAATTCACATGTATACAATAATGAATACATGATCTCTATATATACCTATTCACAACTACACATGAGGCCCCTTTACTTTTAGGCCAACCCTATTACACATATATTCTCACATTACATGTACATCTATCCCCATATGTTCCCCCCCCTTGGGGTCATATCATATACATTTAACCTTGTATATTCCCCCTTTGCGTCTAGCCTTAGTATCCTCCTTCAAAAAACTTTTTCCTCACATATTTGCGATTAAAGGCTTCACATGTGATGAAATCAAGTAGTATGAATTTATTATGTTCCTAATTTATTATTTCCATTTATGATGATCCATCCATCCCAAATAAATTATTTTCGGTCATAATCCTAGGTATCTAGTTTTTGCATAATTTTCTTTCCCTTGATTCCATGTATTGTTGTTGAAGCTTGTCCAATTTGTAGTAGATGTTGGTCTATGATAATATCTTATTGAATAATAGTTTTTTGATGCCATATTCCATGAATATTTATGAATATTTCATATTATTCCTTTCTAATGTTGATACTGATCTTCTTTTCTTCCTTGAAATATTTCATGATAATGAGGGTGTCAATATGGATTCACATTTGAAGATTTTACTTCATTTTCCACACCCATTTCATCTGTATTCTTTTCAAAGACAATGGAATAATATATCCTCTTTGCTTGGTATTTGATTACTATAGCCTTGGAGATAATACCATCATATTTGGCATGTAGATCCTCTAGATGAAGTTCAACTTCTTCAAATATATTCTAGTGACCTTCTTGAATCTTGTCTTCTTTCTCCTTTTGAAGCTGCAATGTGACCCTATTTATCAAATTATGACGTCCTTTTTCAATTCTGGATTGCATTTATGATTTAACCTCATCAATATTTGGGGATTCCTCAACCTTATTTTAAGTTTCCTATTAAATTCGTTTGGTTGTTTCTTCATCTGATATCTTTTCTTTCTCTTGATTTTGACAATGCTTCTTTTCTTATTTCAATGTCTTAACCTCATCCGATTTTTTTTTATTTTTTTATTTTTTTTATTTTTTTTATTATGGTTTCCAAATCTATATATTTCTTCATATTTATTTTTCAATTCTTCCCTTAACTCATTATTTTTCCAATTTTCCATCTCTAATGTTTTCTTTCTTTATGTTCTTAACCTCCTTAATGAGCGATTCATTAAGGGATTGCATCTTAGAAAACTCTTCATCTTTATTAACAATATATTTTCTTAGTTCTTCATTATCCTTTTACAATTTGGAGACTTTTTCTTTTGATTATTTTAACTGATCTTGAATCGTATACATTTCCCTCATTTTTGTATCCCTAATCCATTTATCTGAGAATAGTTTTTCAAATTCTTCCCACATGAGGTTCCATATAGTATCCTTATCCAATCTCATCCACCACTTTTGAGCTTCACCAAAAAGAAAGAAATATTACTATTGAAGTATTTCTATCATATTCCTTTACAAACCTCAACCATTCCATAATATTCACTTCATCTTTATCTCCATCTCATGTAAATTCAGGTATTTCCATTGATTCTTAACTGAGATCCAACCACAATCATGAACTTCCAAACTCAATATATTAGGGATACTTATCTCAAATAGTTATAATCCTTTCTCTAATATAATATTCTATGTTTTCTTTTTTCCAATGGATTTTGAATCAGCTCAGTTGAACATCCCAATAAAAAAATATCATAGTTTTAAGTGAATACACTTTTAAAACCCTGATTTGGATTATGTCCTCCTAGACGACCTTCCTTCTGATATATTTCTGAAATTTTGGCCCTTCTAGGTCTGAAATTTCTCCCTTTAGTACTCTAAAATTTCTTATCTAAAATTCCATATGTCTAATAGAAATTGTATGTGCCAAGTGAAAATTAAGATGCCTTTCCCAAATCTTGCTAGTTTTTGTCCTTTTCGGGAGAGAGAACTTGTACATAATGCCCCATGTCCAATAATTAATACCTAATTCTAAATTTTCTACCAGAAATAATATGGACTATCCTCTTTCAAATTCAACATGTCTAAAAAAATGTTGATCCTCTATGAATAATATATGAGTTTTTTACTCGGAACACCTGTTTGAGACTAGTTATAGGACTAGTAAAAAATGCTATCTTCCACAAGGTATATATACGAATGCATAATGACCTTGACGCTGAAATTTTTACCATCGATACCTTGATATGTCATATAAATAACCTCTAATATTCATTATCTTGGTTATCCCATAAAAAATGTTATAGCGAAAATTCCCAGATGAATTTCTTGAAGAAGAAAAACCATAAGATTGATGATCTGATACCAAATGTAATGATATAAATGATCAAAATATTACAAAAACACAAAAGTACACACCATGTAAAAAATGTGAGTCTGGAGAACAACTCCAAGATAGATAAGTTATACAATAATTCCTTAAATAAAAGCTGAACCTTTTGAAATATTGTAACTTCAAAGTATATTCTAATTATATTTGAGTTATTATCTTATAGATCAAATACCCTTTTGTGGATTGATCAAAGCATATTTATAAGGTGGTATTTTTAAAGTCGACACCTAGGGTTTATAAAGTGGTTTTAATCACTATTGGAAGAAGTTGATGCTACTAAGTGAAGAGACATAACCCTAGCCCCTCACTATTATTTATAAGTGAGGATGGTGCCTCGTTTGTTCACTCAATCACTCACACTTCTAGTGCGCACATTTTGAAGGAAGATGCAGTTGCAAGAAGGAGAAGAGAGGCGCATGCTCAGTCCTAGGTTATTCTTGGTGGTTTTAGTCTTAAGTCTTGGCATTGTATTGGAAATCTATTATTGAGGAAGTTTTCACTGGGTTTTCTCCCCCATGAGTGTTTCGCAGGATAAAATGTTGTGTACCTTGTGATTGTGCTTCTTTCAGTGATCCTACTTATGTTTTTATTTTGAAATACTCTAGTCAATTCAAAAAGAATATAATAACAAAACAAAAAATTAACATGGTATCAAATCTTGATTTAATAGAGCACCTTTCATTGGGTATATAAAAATGTCATCGTTGTCGTACAAGGAAATTAAGGTTTTTTATTGGAGAGAAATTTCTAACTAAAAGCCATCCAAATAATTTCTCCCTACCCTAGAGAATATCTTGGTATATTGAGCACACCTTTTCAGTGGCTAGATTCTTAGGAAAGGAAAACCGTAGTTTTGACTAGTACCAGAAAACCAGGAAACTAGGAAATCGAAACCAATACCAGAAGTACCAGTCTAGATTTGCGCAGGTCAAGTTTCAATCGGTAAAACTTGGAATTTTTGGAAACAGTGAGCCCCATCCAACTCGCCTCAGCCCAACACATCTCCTGGTAAGTACAGATTCATTTTCTGAGCACTTTCATTTTCTGCTCATTTTCCTAGCTCCAGGTGAAGATGTCTGCAAGCAACAAGCTTGTTGATAAGTTAGAAGGTTTGGAAAAATTCCATGTATGGAATTACATAATCGGACTCATCCTTGAAGAGAATGAACTTGCAAAATTCATAAAAGAAAATGTATCGGAACCCGAAGATGATGCAGCCAAAGCGAAGTACAAGAAGGATATGGTTAGGGTCAAAATGATAATTGCATACTCCTTTAAATATCACTTGATCCCTCAAGTGTCTTCTAAGAATAATCCACAAGAGATGTTTTATTCCCTAACCAGAATGTATGAAGGAAATAACATCAACCAAAAGATGAAATTGATAACCCAACTCAAGAATACAAAGATGCAAAAAGGAGAAATAGTTCAAGACTATTTCTCTAGGGTTACTCATTTCAAAGAACAATTAGAAGAAATCATAGACAAATTGGATGAATATGAACTCATCATGACAACTCTCAATGGTCTCATAAGATATTGGGATGCCTTCATCTAAACTATTTGTGCAAGAAACAAGAAACTCAAATTTGGCAGTCTATGGGAAGAATGTGTTCAAGAAGAAGCAAGAGTAGCCAACTGAGAAGTTGTACTTTTAAGGGATGAAGATCAATCCCTAGCTGCTCATACAAAAGGAGGAAATAAAAGGTATCATTTCCAAAAGGATACCCACCTTCATAAGGAATATCACACCCCAAATAGATTCATCCATAAAGAATATCACCCTCCAAGAAGATTCCAAAAATATCATAAGGGTCAAAGAAAAGAAAAATATCTCTCCTCTTATCAATGTTATAATTGTGATAATATGGGACACATTGCTAAGAATTGTCCTGCCAAAAGGGAGTAATACAAGAAGAGTAATAACAAAATATATCATGCCCATGTAGTTGAATATGATGAGCTACCCAAGAAGGTGACTAAAGAAGAAATTGAAGATTATGTTTTGTTTTCCTCCATCTTAGAATCTATGACACCTGGAGAGGGTACTTGGCTCATAGAAAGTGGTGCATCTAAACAGATGACAAGAAAAAAAGACATTCTCTCTAGTATTACAGAAAGGGACTTCCCCTAGAAAGTTTCACTTGGAGATGATTATCACTACCCTATCAAAGGAATGGGAGAATCCACCTACAAACTTGATTCAGGGGCTCCGATGAAAATGAAGGATGTATTGTACGTACCAGGTTTGACAAAGAAATTACTTTCTATCTCAACTTTATATGAGAAAGGGTTCAGGGTTGTATTCATAGATGGCGAAGTTCTTATGTGGCCTAAAGGAAAAACCATAAAATATGCAATTGCTATTGGAACATAAGAAGGTGGTTTTTACAAGTTAAAAGGTCACTCAGATGCAGACTTATCCCACTCCACTGAGATTCCTTGTGAATTTTGGCATATAATACTAGCTCACATTAACTACAAAGCCTTACCTTATGTAAGCAAGGTAGTAACAATTTTACCATAATTTAAGGTTGATCATGAAGGTGTATGCAAGGGATGTGCACAAGGAAAGAACATAAATAATCCTTTCCCAAAGAGAAACAATAAAGTAGAAGGAATCTTGGAGCTCATCCACTCATATGTTTGTGGTCCAATGCCTTCAACCTCTCTAAGAGGGAATGTATACTATGTGTCATTTATTGATGATTACTCTTTTAAGACTTGTGTCTATTTATTGAAATCAAAAAATGAAGTACTCGGAAATTTCAAGGAATTCAAAGCCCTGGTAGAAAACATCTCCGAAAGAAAAATCAAGATACTCAGGTTAGATAATGGAGGAAAGTAAACCTCAAATGAATTTGGAATTTTTTGTAGAGATGCATGGATTAAGAGGGAGATCACCACTCCCTATAATCCTCAACAAAATGGTGTAGTAGAAAGAAAGAATAGAATAATTATGGAAGCAATGAAGACTATGATTCACAATCAAGATCTTCCAATGCACTTATGGGATGAATCAACAAGAACACCAATTTATGTCCAAAATAGATTATCCCATATTGCACTTGGATTCAAAGCCCACGAAGAAATGTTCTCCAGAAAGAATCCAGAATTAAGCCATCTAAAAATATTTGTTTATCCAGTGTTTGTACACATTCTGAAAAAAAGGAGAAATAAGATGGACCCTTCAGGAGAGAAGGGAATATTTGTTGGATACTCTAATGTCTCTAAGGCCATCTGAATTTACATATTACGTTACCATCATATTTAGATCAACATATATGTAACCTTTGATGAAGAACAAACACTTAAAATATCAAGAAAACACCATCTTGAAGAAGTATATGAAGAAGTACCTGTAGCTCCCAGAGTTGCATAACCTGTGAAGGAAGTTACAATTACCTCTGATGATGATATTCTAGAAGATCATGATCTGATAGAATCTAAAGAACCTCCCCAGATGACGATATCTCACAAGATAAGGACATATCGTTAAAGATAAATTATTCAATATGGAGAAAAGTATGGTTCCCCAGAAGGAACCATGAGATAAAGAAAGAAACTTAAGATATTCTCCAGTTATATGGCTTTGATGTGTGATCTCATAGAAAAGGAACCTACTTTATTTGAAGAATCCATTCATATGAAAGAATGGGTGGATGCCATGACAGAAAAATACCAATCCATTATAAATAATGATGTATGGGAAGTAGTTCCCATACCAAAGAGCAATGATGTGGTATCTTCCAAATGGATATACAAGATAAAATATGTTGTAGACAAAAGTATTGAAAAACATAAAGCGAGATTTGTAGCTCATGGTTTTTCTCAAAAGGAAGGCATTGAGAATGAAGAGACGTTTTCTCCTATAGCCAAATACTCTTATATCATAACCATCATAGCTCATGCAGCCAATATGAAACAGAAGTTACACCAGGTGGATGTGAAAACAATGTTCTTAAATGGTGTTATTGAAGAGGAAGTGTATATAGAACAAAAGTATTGAAAAACATAAAGAGAGATTTGTAGCTCATGGTTTTTCTCAAAAGGAAGGCATTGAGTATGAAGAGACATTTTTTCCTGTAGCTAGATACTCTTATATCATAACCATAATAGCTCATGCAGCCAATATGAAGTGGAAGTTACACTAGGTGGATGTGAAAACAATGTTCTTAAATGGTGTTATTAAAGAAGAAGTGTATATAGCACAACCACAAGGTTTTGTAGTTGAATATAGAAAGACTCATGTCTGCAGGTTGAAGAAATATTTGTACGGGTTAAAGCAAGCTCCTAGAGATTGGTATGGCATAATTGATAGTTTCCTGACGAGATTGGGATTTACCAAGAGTAAATTTGATCATAATCTTTACTTCAAGGTTATGCATGATGATCTAGTTATATTTCTACTGCATGTGGATGAATTATTCTTAACAAGAGAAGAAAGTATCATCACAAATTGTAAGAAGAAGCTCATTGTATAATTTGAGATGAAAGACCTAGGCCTGATGCATTATTTCTTAGGTCTTGAATTTTGGCAGAGCCCAGAGAAGATATTCCTCGGCCAAGGGAAGTATACAGTTGAAATGCTAAAGAGATTTGACATGTTGGAATGTAAATCCATGAACACACCCATGGAAGAAAAGTTGATCTGTCTATATACTTTGTCAAAATTGTTTGATGCTACTCTATATAGACAGATCATTAGTTCATTGATGTATATGACAGATACCATGCAAGATATATGCTTTGTTGTGAACACCTTGAGTCAGTATCTGGTAGATCCCAGACATGTTCACCTTGTAGCTACAAAGCATGTGATGAGATACCTTAAGGGTACATTGGATTATGGTCTCTGTTATGCTGGAGATCATGACTTCATACTATTTGGTTATACTGATTCAGATTGGGATGAAAGTGTTTCTGATAGAAAGAGCACTTCATGATGTTGTTTCATTCTGGGTCATCCATGAATTCATGGAAAAGAATGAAAAAATCCAGTATTTCTTTCAGCACGACATAAGCAGAATACATTGTAGCATGTTCCACCAGTTGTGAAGCTATATGGCTGCAGAAGTTGTTGACAAGTCTACTCGATCTGGAGATGGAATCCAATGTGATTCTATGTGATAGCCATAATTTCATAAAGATGATATAGAACCCGGTGTTCCATGATAAGTCGAATCACATAGAAATCCGTATCACTAAATTCATGATATGGTGAAGAGGGGAGTTGTGAATCTCCAACATGTTGGCATAAATGAGCAGGTTGCAGATTTTTTGACTAAGCCTCTGTCTCGTTTGAAGTTTGAGTACTTCTGAGACAAGATTGGTGTTGTCCGAAAGGACCTCCCTCGAAAGGGGGAGTGATGTTTATGATACTATAGTATCCTGACCAACAACGAGTAGCTCCGTTAGGATTTTATATTCTATTGGATTGATCATCCCTGGGAAGATACCGAAGTTCTAGTAAGGACGGTCTGTCAGAGTACCTGTGCATGTATATTCCATTTGTGGTCAGTAGTGGTATCTCAGTTAGGATTTTTTATCCTAGGTAATATTATGATTCCTGGGAAGATCCCGAAGGTTTGGTAAGGATAGTGTGTTAGAGTACCAGGTGGTATATTGTTAGGATTTTATATCCTAGGGAATCTTATGATTCCTGGACAGATCTCGAAGGTCTGGTAAGTACGCTCTGTCATAGTACCACAAAATGTTGTTGTTGCACTTGGATCATTATATTTCCATATGATGATGATGTTGTTATCTCAGCCTCGTGTTGAGGATGTTTTTGTTTCAGCCTCATGCTATTGTTGATGATGTTGTATCGACCTCATGCTATTGTTGATGACTTTGTATCAACTTCATGTTTTTTATGATGGTGTATGAGCCTCGGGTTGGTAATATTGTTTCTTTAGTGTTATGCTAATTGATGTTGATATTTCATCTTCATACAGATGATGATGATGATACTACTCTAGCTCCATGTTGTGAATGATGATGATATTGAAGATGAGAAAAACTTCCGATGATTTGTAGATATGCCAGTTAGTGTTCCATATGATAATGATGTTCTTTCCCTCTCTTTCTCCTGATGATGTTGTATTGGGTTATGTCAGTATAATACCCTTCTCGTTAAGGGGGAGTGTTGAAATATTGTAACTTCGAAGTATATTCTAATTATATTTGAGTTATTATCTTATATATCAAATCCCATTTTGTGGATTGATCATGTTGGGTCTTGTATAAGACCAAATCCCATTTTGTGGATTGGTCAAACCATATTTATACATGGTGGTATATTTGTAAATTCGACACATAGGGTTTATAAAGTGGTTTTAACCACTATTGGAAGAAGTCAACCCTACTAAGTGAAGAGACATAACCCTAGATCCTCCTCACTAGTATTTATAAGTGAGGATGACACCTCATTTGATTACTCACTCACTCACTCACACTTCTAGTGTGCATCTTTTGAAGGAAGATACAGTTGCAAGAAGAAGAAGAGAGACACATGATCAGTCCTAGGTTATTCTTGGTGGTTTTGGTATTAAGTATTGGCATTGTATTGGAAATCTATTATTGAATAAGTTTTTGTTGGTTTTTCTCCCCCATGAGAGTTTCCCAGGATAAAATGTTGTGTACCTTGTGATTGTGCTTCTCTTAGTGATCCTACTTATGCTGTTGTTTTGGAAATGCTCTAGTAAATTGAAAATAATCTAATAACAACATTAAAACTTAACATAATCTCCTCCATATAACCAAATACATTTGTACATCACAATTCACATGTATACTATAATGAATGCATGATCTCTATATATACATATTTACACCTACACATGAGGCCCCTTTACTATTAGGATGACCCTATTACACATATATGTATACATTAAATGTACATTTGTCCCCATATATTCCTCCCCTTGGGGTCATATCATATACATTTAATCCTATATATTCTTCATTTTGGTCATAACATTTGGCCTTCAAAAACTCGAGTTATGGGCTACAAAACAAAACATGGCTAATATAAAAGAAAAATTTTGCCTCTTATTTTATCACTTTTTTGGGGAATATCTACTATCCACCTAGAATAGTTAATTCTACCATCATGTTCTTCACTCCTCCAACTTTCCAATGAGACATCTCATTCCCAATTTGGCCTTTTGACGCTTGAGATATGCCCCCTGGAAGTGCACACTTAATAGTTGTTGATTTCATCTCAAGGTAAAACTTGACCTTTGATATTATAAAATTAATGATTTATCCACATGTATTGTGGGAAGGAATTGAAAGGGGTTTATACTGTTTTTTTCTCCCATTGTATTTTGTATGTGGAGTTAGGAGAGGTATAGACTGTTGAGCTAGTGTTAATATTTTGACCATACATGCATCCAAAAAATAGAAAAAAAAAAAATAGATACACAAATAAACTTTTGCATGAATATCTGAAAATCTGAAAATTAATAAAATAATCCCAAAATCCAAAATTGCAAAATTCCCATATCTTGAAAATCTTAACTTGAAAAACATAAAACAATCTGAAAGGTTTGTGGAAAATGTGGATTTAGAAAAATTAAACAAAGTGGATTCCTGAAAGTGAAAACCCAATGGTAAAAAATCGATAGGAATGTAAGAAGAAACAAGATTTTGGGAAATTCAAATCCCAAGTGAAAACCCAAAAGGTAAAACCCAAATCTGAAAACCTGAAATAATGAAATAATATGAATCAAATGTCTAAAACGGGTTTCGAGAAAAATGTTTCCGAAGTGGGAAAATCCATTTCCGAAGGTGTTGTGGGTTTTAGTAAAATATCCTGAAGTAAATTTAGTAAAATTTCTCAAATTTATTCTCTTGAAAGTGTTGTGGGAAGGATGGGTATGAAGGGTTTGCAGGTTTCAAATTTCGAGAAAATCATGAAACATTGTTAACTTGTCATTTCAATGAGGAAATTTTGAGGGGAGTTTGAAAATTAAAAATCCAATGGTGTAATTCTCCATTTGTATAAAATAATAATAAAAGTATTCCCCAGTGGTATAAAATAATAATAAAATAATATACATGAAAAGTTTGATAATAAATTTGATGAAGAATGTCTCGATGGAAAACAAAATATACTAAAAATAGGGATAAAACAATCAACACAAGCTCTGGAATTTTAGTTTCAGGAGATAGAAAATGCATGGCATGTTGACCGATGGTGAATTCACTGATGGGTGAAAGCCAAAAATGTGAAGACCAATGGGATAAGTCCAATGTTGAATAATCTGAAATTGGAAGGCCTAAAATCAATATGAATGTAAAAAAATAAAATAAAATAATCAATATACATTTGGGCTATGGGACAATAGAAATTCATGATTGTTAATAAACTAGATGGAAAATATCCAATGGTAAATTTATGATGAGGATGTCCCAATGGTCGGGCTATTGAAAGGTTGGTTTCCATTGATGTCAACCCTTGAAGAAGTCAAGTATCCCATAGGTATGGTTATGGAACCCGAAGTTGATCAAGGAAAACAATCATCAAGGATGGTGTAAATGCAGTTAACTCACTCATGGATGGATAGTCCTCATCGTGCCATTTATGGTGATAGGTGGTACACCACATAGTTCCTCACGGTTGAGAAGTTATGGCCTAGTGAAGTTGGAAGCCCCAAAGAATGGTCAAGAAGCCCCTAGTTGGTTACAAATATTTAATGAAAGGGTAAAGTGGTTGTAACAAGAAAGTTAAGAAGCCCCTGAGTTTAAGGAAAGAGCTTACCTAGAAAAAGTATAAATACCCCTCAAGGATTCTTTCATAAGTACAATTGACACACATCTCTATTGATTATCTATCTTGTGAAGAACTTTTTATCTATTGGAAAATTTGAGGTTGAGTCTGAGGTAGCAAGTCTGAAGTTGCGAAGGAAGGTTGAAGGTGGAAATATTAGAGTTGAAATAAATTTGAGTAACCCTAGTTTCTAAGGTATCCAAGGGTTACTCGTCATAAGAGCGTAGATGTACAATTCACACACATCTCTATTGATTATCTATGTTGTGAAGAACTTTTTATCTATTGGAAAATTTGAGGTTGAGTCTGAGGTAGCAAGTCTGAAGTTGTGAAGGAAGGTTGAAGGTGGAAATATCGGAGTTGCAACAAATGTGAGTAAACCTAGTTTATAAGGTATCCAGGGGTTAAATGTCATAGGAGTGTGGATGTACAATTCACACACATCTCTATTGATTATCTATCTTGTGCAAAACTTTTTATCTATTGGAAAATTTGAGGTTGAGTCTGAGGTATCAAGTCTGAAGTTGTGAAGGAAGGTTGAAGGTGGAAATCTCGGAGTTGCAACAAATGTGATTACCCCTAGTTTATAAGGTATCCAGGGGTTACATGTCAGAAGAGCACAGATGTACGTGGGTTGTAGTGGATAAAAGCACGGATATTCGTGGGTAGTAGAAGAGGAAATAACAGATCTATGAAAAGATCATGAAAGATTGGGTAATGGTAATACCATGTCCCTAAAGTTAGAAGTAATCCTACAGGTTAGATATACCATGTATTAGGTCAGCTATAGAGGTACTGGTATGCTTATGTGCTTGTTGTATTTTGTTATGGTATGATACACTAGTACATATTGTAAAAATTCCGACCTTATATTTGTGGCGTTAAGGACAAAATTGTCCATATTGTCGCAAAATAGAGGAAATTAAAAAAAAAAAAATCATTTTGCCCGATAATGTTGGTCTTGCCACGTTGATGTCTCTCTTTCCACATTGACATATCTCTTGCCACGTTTCCATCTCTCTTGCCACGTTTTCCACCTAGTCGTCACTCTTGCCACGTTTATGACATGGACGCCTCTCTTGCCACGTTCATGAAGATTGTTGTCGCAATTGCGACGTTGTGGAAACTAGGTTTTCCCCCTCCAACGGTCACCTTAGTATGTTGACCAAGTCAAAATACTAATGGTCACTTAGGTTTTTATAACATCAGAATTGCGACGTGATAAAATCTATAAATATGTTGCATTTGATGGATGTTGCAACAAGTTTCTATAATAACAATGCTTCAAAAAGGGTTTGCGGGTCTTCTCTTTGAACAAAAAATAGGTATTTGTTTCAGTATAAGTTTGTGGGGAAGAATGTCAGAAAACATTAGAGTTGGGAAAATAATTAAAGAGGGTGAAAAGGGTGATGGTAAATGTTATTGATTGAGTCTATCCACCTCCAATTCTTGCTCCCTCAGAGACCTGTAATACATCTCACCAATCCCCAATAGGTAGTCCCTGTTCGTCAACAAATGCTGGTAGTCGGCCCTCATCACATACACTCTCTCTCTGAGAGTATGAAATTCATCCATGGAAAATACCCCATCTGAACTACCATGTGCCACTGATGCCCTCCATCAGTAATCTGCCACCAATGCATGTGTCATCAATCATAAATATAACAATGGACATGCCTCCACTAGATGCATGATTAATAACACAAGTGATAAATCAAATATCTCAGATCTGATATTATTCATAAAGAACCCTAATCCAATGGATCTATAGATCTTGTACAGTATAGATAATAGATTATAACAAAATGAAGATAAGCCTCAACTAGATGAAGGAGAGAAGCTACAAGCCCCCAAATGCCACTTGGATACAATGCATGAATAATGAGATGAGATATGGGTCCTATGAAGTGCCAAAATCCCCAACTGGATAGGTCACTCTCTGCTGGAAGATTGGATACTGTCAACAATTCGGCCCGTATGCCAAATATCTCCAAACACTCCGAAGAAGATGCCAAACTGTAGATCGGGTCAATGCTAAACCCCTAGTGAAGTCTCAGGATGAAAAATGAAGTTCTAACCCACCAAATGCGCAAAAGTAAACATTGCATAATAGAGGATAACCTTTTAGTGTTTTGCAGTGATTCATGAAAATAGAAGTGGATATAAAATTGGAGTGGAAATGGATATCCTCCAAATCTAAAGTTTTGTTTTCTTTTGGCAGAAATCTCTAACACCTAGTCAACAAGGTATGGAAACCAATAGAAGTTTGGCACACTGCCAATAGGGAATGAACCCTATAGAAGTCTAACACCCAACTAGTAGAAAGAATCACTTTGATACCACTAGTGACGTATCTAGCTACACTCACAAGGAGCCATCATTAAATTATAATATAAGAGACAAACAAAATGTAATAAATTTAAATACAACAAAAACAACAAAGGGACATAACCTAAGAGACACAAGCATTCCTAACCAATCAATGCAAATAAGTATACAATCACAAGGATCATTGTATTAATCATATCTCATTCATTCATTATCGATTTTATATTATTGTTAACTTTCTAACCCTGACACCTAGGTAAATTGTTTACTAGTGATTTCCTTGCTGTAAATTATATTAGAAACTCACAAAACAAAATACACCGTTGGAATAATTAGCTAAAATAAATAGAAGAAGAAAATAAACCAATTCTTAACACACGAATATTTTTTCCCTTCAAATCATCTTATCATTAGAATAATATCAAAGCTTACAAAGCCTTCCTTACAGGGAAAATGACCCATAGAGAAATACAAAAAACTATAGACAACACCTTCAAACCCTAGAAACTCCTCGGTTGTATGGTCCAATACATCCACTTTTCCAAACATGTACACACTTGTCCTCACTGTCACCCACATATAGGATTTCAACCACCCTACAAATGACCCAAGGCCAATCTTCAAGAAGACCCAACAACCAGTTCGTTTCCTGCACCACCTTTCACACGAATGGAAAACCTCCACTGTCAACAAATAAAACACAATACATCACATTGTCTTCATGGTGCCAACAACATAACGGGACTTGAAAAACAAAAACCACAAGAAATTGCATCATCCACAAAGGATCTCAATGACTCAAAGCCAACCTATATATACTAGATCCCGCAGCCATCCAAAGAGCCCACAACACAACTCATGTGTTACCAAGAATTTTCCCAAGGAATACAAATGCAAAGCCTTGCAAGGGAGCCACAATGATCACCCAAAATCCATGACAAGTGGAGAAGAGTTATTTTTCAAGGCACCTCCCAAGATGAGTTTTCACTACACTTACCACCCATGTGTTACCGAGCGACATGATAACAAGCCAAGAACCGACCAACCTTGCAAATGACCCTAGTCCAATCTTCGAGTAGACCAGGTAGGCAGCTCCTTTTTATCACCACATCACCCATGGTCCTCATTTCCTCCTCCATGTTTCCTTGGTCCTCCTAGGGATAAACACTAAGACACTTGGATTGTGAGAAACAAGACTAGGAAACATGTGGAAACACATGGATTATGATTCAATTAAAAAAATGAATATATACAGGAAATTATATATAGAGTTATTGTAGTTTCATAGGGGAAACATGGAATGATATATTAATGAGGGAAGAGAGTAGAATATATCCATGCTATAATGGTAAGTGAACTATGAATACATGAATTAGATGAGAATGATGGTAGAGTGTTAAAGTTTTCATGTTTTGGGAGGTAGTGTGATATATCTAGGGAGGTTACAACCAATCCCCATTTTTCCTCAACCAATACATTTGACCAAAAATTGATGTCCAAGAATGAATCTACCTCAAAATCACTATAATTGACTCATTTACACCCTATTACATCATTACCACATCAAAAATTAAAATTTTACTTCATAGATGTCAAATCTGGCAAAAAATTGCTGAAAAAACCAATTCCAGGACAAAGCGTAGCGTGCTAGGAAAAATGGAGTTTTGGAGGCCTTCCTGAGGTCCAAATATAGATCTAAAAAGTGTTATAGAAATATGGGTATGTCTACTAACTTATGAAATGCTTACGAAACAAAATTGACATGATCTGGCCCCTCAAACTCATCTTCTCCAAAAAGTACTCAGAAAGCGTAGCGTGCTGCTCCAAAATGTGGCAGAAAGGTCATTTTCAAGTGGTGGTTTTCTCTTCATGCATGCTATATTTGACCAAAATTTTCCTCCGGATAGTACAAAGTAATGTACAAGTCATGAGGAGTCTGAAAATACAAACCATTTGTCATTTTGAATCCTCCATCAAAGATCTTCTGCTTGTAATGACAACATTGTGCCTTATTGAATTCATAATGGCTTTGTAACAGTTGATTCTGAGAATATGTCTGACTCTTTAGGAAAATATATCACACTTCACTTTGAAGGACTTTGAAGACTGTCTTTGGTTTTCAAAAGCAAGTTGAGGAAGTCCTATAAGACCCAGAGACACTAGAAAATGTTGTAAATCTTGCAGAAAGGTCTATGTAATGAGTTTCCATTTGATTTAAATGCAAAGGATCATGTAATGGAAACAACAACAATGATTTGCAGTATAAGCTAGGTATAGGCATAAATACCCCTCAGTTTATGTAGGTAGATTAAGCTTCTAGATATGTTGAGCATGCATTAGTAAACATTGTGGAATGATACTTTTATTTTGAAGAAAGATGCAATGAAGAGGGCTATTTAAGAAAGTCATTGAATTTTTGTTGGGAATTATGTTTATATGTTGTATAAGTTTGACTATAATAGTGACCAAGCTAGGATCCATCTCTTTTCTTTTCATTTGACAAGGAGTTTCATGGCATCCATGACATGCCAATTTTGGGCTTAATTAACAATGGTTGCCTTTCACAACACTATGCTTACATAATAAATACTACCCAACTTAACCTGCAAAAATGTTTTTTCCCACTTGTTCTTTAGCTAAATTTGAGGGTCCATTTGAAATGGTCAAAGCTATCCAAATATCACAATTCCCATCATTCTTATTTCTTGCACAAAAATCCCAAAGCAAGTGAAGGTCAACAAGCCTCTACCACCCCCTAGGTGTAGGACAGTCGATGACGGAGTGTGTTGTTAAGCCACTCTGTGTTGAAAAGTCACCGGTTCGAAACCTGCGGGGACAAAAAAAATCCAACCATGTTAAGGGTTGGTGTGGCTCAGGCCGGGTGTGATCCCCGGGTGATTTTGACGGCTTAGATGCCCTTGAGTCGCGGTTTCTCAAGCCACAGGTTAATCTCGATGCCAACAGGTTCGGCCACATTAACAAACAAAAAAAAAACAAGCCTCTACCACACCCATTGAATCACCCTTGAGTCAATTCTATTGCTTCGATGTTAACTGATCTTCTAATTCCCCTTGAAATGAAGAGACCAATTCTTGAATAAAGGTAAGAGCATGAGACAAAAATTTCTTGAATACATCTAACTACTTGGTACATCTATCCCCATATCTCCCCCCCCCCACCCCTTGGGGTCATATCATATACATTTAACCTTGTATATCCCCCCTTTGCGTCTAGCCTTAGTATCCTCCTTCAAAAAACTTTGTCCTCAAATCTTTGCGATTAAAAGCTTCACATGTGATGAAATCAAGTAGTATGAATTTATTATGTTCCTAATTTATTATTTCCATTTATGATGATCCATCCATCCAAAATAAATTATTTTCGGTCATAATCCTTGGTATCTAGTTTTTGCATAATTTTCTTTCCCTTGATTCCATGTATTGTTGTTGAAGCTTGTCCAATTTGTAGTAGATGTTGGTCTATGATAATATCGTATTGAATAATAGTTTTGTGATGCCATATTCCATGAATATTGATGAATATTTCATATTATTCCTTTCTAATGTTGATACCGATCTTCTTTTCTTCCTTGAAATATTTCTTGATAATGAGGGTGTCGATATGGCTTCACATTTGATGATTTTACTTCATTTTCCACACCCATTTCATCTATATTCTTTTCAAAGACAATGGAATAATCTATCCTCTTTGCTTGGTATTTGATTACTATAGCCTTGGAGATAATACCATCATATTTGGCATGTATATCCTCTAGATGAAGTTCAACTTCTTCAAATATATTCTAGTGACCTTCTTGAATCTTGTCTTCTTTCTCCTTTTGAAGCTGCAATGTCACCCTATTTATCAAATTATGACGCCCTTTTTCAATTCTAGATTGCATTTATGATTTAACCTCATCAATATTTGGGGATTCCTCAACCTTATTTTAAGTTTCCTCTTAAATTCGTTTGGTTGTTTCTTCATCTGATATCTTTTCTTTCTCTTGATTTTGACAATGCTTCTTTTCTTATTTCAATCTCTTCACCTCATCCATTTTTTTTATTTTTTATTATGGTTTCAAAATTTATATATTTCTTCATATTTATTTTTCAATTCTTCCCTTAACTCATTCTTTTTCCAATTTTCCATCTCTAATGTTTTCTTTCTTTATGTTCTTAACCTCCTTAATGAGCGATTCATTAAGGGATTGCATCTTAGAAAACTCTTCATCTTTCTTAACAATATATTTTCTTAGTTCTTCATTATCCTTTTACAATTTGGAGACTTTTTATTTTGATTATTTTAACTGATCTTGAATCGTATACATTTCCTTCATTTTTGTATCCCTAATCCATTTATCTGAGAATAGTTTTTCAAATTCTTCCCACATGAGGTTCCATATAGTATCCTTATCCAATCTCATCCACCACTTTTGAGCTTCACCAAAAAGAAAGAAATATTACTATTGAAGTATTTCTTTCATATTCCTTTACAAACCTCAACCATTCCATAATATTCACTTCATCTTTATCTCCATCTCATGTAAATTCAGGTATTTCCATTGATTCTTAACTGAGGTCTAACCACAATCCTGAACTTCCAAACTCAATATATTAGGGATACTTATCTCAAATAGTTATAATCCTTTCTCTAATATAATATTCTATGTTTTCTTTTTTCCAATGGATTTTGAATCAGCTCAATTGAACATCCCAATAAAAAAATATCATAGTTTTAAGTGAACACACTTTTAAAACCCTGATTTGGATTATTTCCTCCTAGACGACCTTCCTTCTGATATATTTCTGAAATTTTGGCCCTTCTAGGTCTGAAATTTCTCCCTCTAGTACTCTAAAATTTCTTATCTAAAATTCCATAGGTCTAATAGAAATTGTATGTGCCAAGTGAAAATTAAGATGACTTTCCAAAATCTTGCTAGTTTTTGTCCTTTTCGGGAGAGATAACTTGTACATAATGCCCCATGTCCAATAATTAATACCTAATTCTAAATTTTCTACGAGAAATAATATGGACTATCCTCTTTCAAATTCAACATGTCTAAAAAAATGTTGATCCTCTATGAATAATATATGAGTTTTTTACTTGGAACACATGTTTGAGACTAGTTATAGGACTAGTAAAAAACACTATCTTCCACAAGGTATATATACGAATGCATAATGACCTTGAAGCTGACATTTTTACCATCGATACCTTGATATGTCATATAAATAACCTCTAATATTCATTATCTTAGTTATCCCATAAAAAATGTTATAGCAAAAATTACCAGATGAATTTCTTGAAGAAGAAAAACCATAAGATTGATGATATGATACCAAATGTAATGATATAAATGATCAAAATATTACAAAAGCACAAAAGTACACACCATGTAAAAAAATGTGAGTCTGGAGAACAACTCCAAGATAGATAAGTTATACAATAAATCCTTAAATAAAAGATGAACCTTTTGAAATATTGTAACTTCAAAGTATATTCTAATTATATTTGAGTTATTATCTTATAGATCAAATCCCCTTTTGTGGATTGATCAAAGCATATTTATAAGGTGTTATTTGTAAAGTCGACACCTAGGGTTTATAAAGTGGTTTTAACCACTATTGGAAGAAGTTGATGCTACTAAGTGAAGAGACATAACCCTAGCCCCTCCTCACTAGTATTTATAATTGAGGATGGTGCCTCGTTTGTTCATTCAATCACTCACACTTATAGTGCACATATTTTGAAGGAAGATGCAGTTGCAAGAAGGAGAAGAGAGGCACATGCTCAGTCCTAGGTTATTCTTGGTGGTTTTGGTCTTAAGTCTTGGCATTGTATTGGAAATCTATTATTGAGGAATTTTTTGCTGGGTTTTCTTCCCCATGAGTGTTTCGCAGGATAAAATGTTGTGTACCTTGTGATTGTGCTTCTTTCAGTGATCCTACTTATGTTTTTTTTTTAAATACTCTAGTAAATTAAAAAATAATATAATAACAAAATAAAAAATTAACATGGTATCAAATCTTGATTTAATAGAGCACCTTTCATTGGGTATATAAAAACGTCACCGTTGTCATACAAGGAAATTAAGGTTTTTTATTGGAGAGGAATTTCTGACTAAAAACCATCCAAAGAAGTTCTCCCTACCCTATTGAATCTCTTGGTATATTGAGCGCACCTTTTCAGTGGCCAGATTCTTTGGAAAGGAAAACCGTAGTTTTGACTGGTATCAGAAAACTAGGAAACTGAAACCAATACCAGAAGTACTAGTCTAGATTTGCGCAGGTCAAGTTTCAATGGGTAAAACTTGGAATTTTTGGAAACAGTGAGCCCCATCCAACTCGCCTCAGCCCAACACATCTCCTGGTAAGTCCAGATTCATTTTCTGAGCACTTTCATTTTCTGCTCATTTTCCTAGCTACGGGTGAAGATGTCTGCAAGAAAAAAACTTGTTGATAAGTTAGAACGTGTGGAAAAATTCCATGTATGGAAGTACATAATTGTACTCATTCTTGAAGAGAATGAACTTGCAAAATTCATAAAATAAAATGTACCGGAACCCGAAGATGATGCAGCCAAAGCGAAGTACAAGAAGGATATGGTTAGGGCCAAAATGATAATTGCATACTCCTTTAAAGATCACTTGATCCCTCAAGTGTATTCTAAGAATACTCCACAAGAGATGTTTTATTCCCTAACCATAATGTATGAAGGAAATAACATCAACCAAAAGATGAAATTGAGAACTCAACTCAAGAATACAAAGATGCAGAAAGGAGAAACAGTTCAAGACTATTTCCATAGGGTTACTCATTTCAAAGAACAATTAGAAGAAATCAAAGACAAATTGGATGAATATGAACTCGTCATGACAACTCTTAATGGTCTCACAAGATATTGGGATTCCTTCATCTAAAATATTTGTGCAAGAAAAAAGAAACTCAAATTTGGCAGTCTATGGGAAGAATGTGTTCAAGAAAAAGCAAGAGTAGCCAACTGAGAGGTCGTACTTTTAAGGGATGAAGATCAAGCCCTAACTGATCATACAAAAGGAGGAAATAAAAGGTATCATTTCCAAAAGGATATCCACCTTCATAAGGAATATCACTCCCCAAATAGATTCATCCATAAAGAATATCACCCTCCAAGGAGATTCCAAAAATATCATAAGGGTCAAAGAAAAGAAAAATATCTCTCCTCTTATCAATGTTATCATTGTGATAATATGGGACACATTGCTAAGAATTGTCCTGCCAAAAGGGAATAATACAAGAAGAGTAATAACAAAATACATCATGCCCATGCAGTTGAAGATGATGAGTCACCTAAAAGGGTGACTAAAGAAGAAATTGAAGATTATGTTTTGTTTTCCTTCCTCTTAGAATCTATGACACTTGGAGAGGGTACTTGGCTCATAGAAAGTGGTGCATCTAAACACATGACAAGAAAAAAAGACATTCTCTCTAGTATTATAGAAAGGGACTTCCCCTAGAAAGTTTCACTTGGAGATGATTATCAGTACCCTGTTGTTCTTGAGTTTATGTTTTAAGGCTATAAAACATACCGTCAAGGCATCCATAAATGATTTAAAAGGAATGATTTAGAAATTAGTAATTTAAAAGAAGGTTAAGGAAAAATCAGTTTCTCAACTGTCTTTGTCTTGCTTCTTATTGTTCTTGGATGCTAATGTCATGCTCAATAGCAGCCCATGATCGTTCTAGTTCTACCCGGTTGGTTGTTGTCTGTAAAATGGTGTGAAATAGGTTTAAAGCGATGCTAGTTTGATCTTGGAGTCCAGGTTCAATGTTGGGTTGTCTAACACTTGGAACAATCATGGAGGATAAATCTTTATTTATTTATAAAAAAGTTTTAATCAATTGGTCACTTTAGATTTCCAGAGATGAGTTCAAGGAAAACAATTTTAAAATCTAAAATAGTAATGTAAACACATTCAAGGTTGTTTCCTAGTTTTGTAACAATTTCGATAATGGTAAACAACAAATAAACAATACAGAGAAATATAAGGATTTAATCAAGAAATAATCTTATATTTCAATAGACATTGAGGAAAGAAAAAGGAAATTTCTAACAAGAGTTAAGAATTAAGGAACAAAATCTTTACAGGTCTTAAAATTGCTAAAGAAATTTCAGAGGAAAAACTGTAAACCATTTAACATCCAAACCAACCTGAAAATATAAATCAATGATGTATATAACTTCAAATTGATTACTTGTTAGAAAAACATTTAAAGGGAAAATTTAACAAAGTATAATAAACAGGGGAAGACACATAGTTACAAAGTTGCAGGATCCAGAATCTCGTTTGTGATTTATATTCCGATGTATTTCAAAACTGATATTACAAAAATGGCTCACTCCAAAATTTCCGAAGCCCTTTCTCAGACTCTAGAAACTATATTTATACATTTTCATCAAAGTTTCTCGTTGGTCATTAACCAACTTCCTAATATTACGGTTACATAAAAATAATGTCAACCGTTTACAATTTCTTTTTAATTTCTAATAATAAAAACATTTAAAAAAAGGTTTCAAGCTTGCGTTGATGAACTTTATTTTTCCGCTTCAACACACTGAACACATTTTCCCAAAAAATTTACTAAGATCCTGGGAACTTCGGGTATTTCATTTGCTTCAAATGAGAAAAATTTCCTCTGTAATTCGGGCAACCGACTTTCTATCATTCTTTCTGTGAATTTAACAGTTTTCAACTTTAAACTTGAAGTCACCATACACTTGTTGATCTCTGTGATGTTGATCAATTTGATGTTTGAAATCTCTACTTTCTTTTCCTCCAGTTCTTCTCTAAACCTCAGCCGGTGCTTGGCAATATTGACTTCACCTAACAATCCAGAACAACCATCTGTTCCGATATTCAATGAATCTCTTTCAAAGAGATCGAAGATTCCTTGACAATCTTCATTAACTTCTCCAATTTTATATTCGACCAATTTTGATTCCCACACTTTAATCATTATATCTCCTTTAACCTGTTCATAAATAGATAATTTCTGAGTCTTTCCAATTTATCCCTTTAATGAGGAAGTCACTGCTTGCTGAAAAGTTGTCCTTGCTTCTTTCGCCTCTCTTTCTTTCTGGAACACATTTTCCAAAGACTTATTTGAATCCTGAAAATAATTCTGGATTACTTCCAGATTCAAGAATACTTTATGTTGTTCCTCCTCTATTCTTACATATATCTTCGATGCCTGTGTCCTGAAATTTTCAATTTCAACTACCTGGTTAGCAATAGAAATAATCTTATCTTGTAAATTCTTGTTTTCTTCTCCCAGCTTTCGAACTTGTTCCTGTGTGACCTGTATTAATTGTTTTGCCTCATCCAAGTCTTTATTCAATTTTTGGATTTCTTGCATATCCTTAAGTCTAGCTTGTTCTAGACCCTTCTGTATTCCCCAACTAATATTTCTTTCATTTTCCTTTATTTTGTCTTGCAACTGGATTATTGTTTGGTCCTTTTGTTCAAGCATAGTTGTTAAATTACCTACAGAATACATGTTTGTTGATTCTATAGCACCCATTGTACCTACTAATTCTGTAGCAATCTCTCCCTCCTTGAGTTTCTTTCCATCTATGATAACTCTATGCTTTTTAATTGTTCCTTCTCCTCTTGGATGTATTTCCTGTTTCAAGACTGCTCTTCGCTTTTTGCTGAAAAAGTAATCTGATGGGGGGATTTCATCTCTTGAAATAGGCTCTAGATCACTGACATATAAAAATCCTTCATGGGGGGTTTCGAAAGTAGACTATAATGGAGTTAAAGAGGTGATAGGACTAGTAAGTTCTTTTGAAGCAGTTCCTCCTATCTTTTCTGGAACATCGTCAAGAATTATTGGACTTGTTTCCAGTCCTTTTCCTTTCTCTATCCCTGGTTCTTTTATCTGAGAATCCTCTGTCTTTTGAGGAGGTATTTTAGAATCCTTCAACTTATCTTTGTCATTTGCTTTACCTTGAGTATTAGTTTCAAACCCTGGAGTGGTTTTTTACTGCTCTGGATATGGGGTCGGAATTTCACCCTGTAAAATTTTAGGTAGGCAGCTTCGCCTATGACTTTGAAAAGATGAAAACCCAGCCTGTGAGTTAGGTGGCAAGGCCTGGACTCTCTTCAAAATTTCCTCATAAGACTTAACATCTTTAAAAATATCATCATAAACAGAGACTTCGTGTTCATATGCTTTTAAATTGCAATGTATGTAATGCCTACTTATTATTTGGTAGGGGTCATATTTTCTGTGTTCAATATTTACTAGCTTCACTTCTTCCAATGACTCGGCCTCTACCTTAGAATGTCCTAAATTTGATAAAGTAAATTTCCTGACATGAACAGGGAAATATAGCTAGGCTTTTTTCTGAAGTGCTTTTACTTCTAACCCAATACCACCCTTGGCTAACTGATGAGTTACTTCTCTGCATATCAATCTGTCTGGTAAGAATTTTGGGAGTGCATGAGGAGGAATGGAACAGCCATAGACCCTAACATAGGAAAAAATTTCCTCAATAAACCAGTCAGAAACGGATTTAAGACTTTCTATAATTGCATTAGAAATGCGAGGGGGTTCGCATCCAAAAAATAATTTGTGCATAGGAATAATGACAAAATGACAAACTTCATAAAATGCTTCTTTAGCATTTTCTTCCCAGAGGATTGAGTGGTATTTATGAACAGGATCTGGGTAGGAAACACTCCAACTCCAATTCATTAATGGAAATGGGGTCATAAAACAGATGGCATCCATAATATATACAGACATATAAAAAGACACCGGCTGTCCCTTTGCCTTGGCTGCTTTATAATTCACAATTTCTTGCATCAGGTTATCCGATAAAATTTTATGCCAGTTAAAACCATTTCCATTTGAAACTTCTTCTAAGAAGGGTACCCAGTCTGCATGAAAGTGACAGGGATATTTTCTCCCGAAAAGTCTGCATAACATCATGGCTACATAAACCATATATTCGTTTAAGGAAGCTGTAGCATAAATCCCATGAGTATCAACCCTAAACTTTGCTTCAGACCTCTCCCATCCTTTAATCATATCGGGGTATTTCTGGTTTGCCTCAATACATTCTTTTCTCTGAAATTCAGCTAAAAATTCAGCATTAAAGGTGTGTTTATAATTCAACGATAGTTTATACATTACTTGAATGTGCTCAGGTCGAAATGAGCCGACGATATCTCCTTGCTCGTTCTGAATACTCCTTGTTGGGATATCTACCTTATCCAGAGCCCAGTCGACCATCTTAGTATAAGCCACCAGCCTCGGACGCGCAACAACCTTATGAAGTTCAGACTCAGCAATGTCCCGTAGATGATTTTCAGAATCAGAGTCTGCATACTTTAACTCATCCTCCAGCAATTCAGAGATTTGAGTCCATGCTTTGATGGAGTGTATGGCGTGTGGAGTAGTATTTGAGATAATATCACCTTCCTGTGGTTCTTCGTTTTTCTTCGGTGCTTTTTTAGATGTCATAGCTCTGCGTTTGACTTGAGAAACTGTCATAGAAAGTGGATGAATAAGCTCAGCTTTAAAATGAAAATACAGACGTTTCAAACGTTTACTTCGAATATATCATAAAAATAATGAGATTTGTAAATCCGTCATGAATTTAAATCTCTTAATGAAAAAAATATTTTCAGAGATATGCATTTAATGTCTGTACTTAGGTGTTCTCGGCATTTTCACATAAACAGAGAAACTTACTTAATCGGACAACGACGCATTAATGAACACTCAAAGAAAGATTAACTTTATACCTATTTTGGAAGGAGATTTATTAGTGTTAATTATAGATCAAATCTGAAAACATGATTTTCGGGGTTTCAACGATCTTGATGTCGAAAGGTATGTCATCAGAAATGCCCGATCGCTGAAATTGCGAAATAACGATGTTTTATTTAAGATTTAAATGTTTTTAGCATGTTAATTAATTGAGATTAGGTCCTTTCAAGATTTCAAAAATTGGGATTTTGGGAAATACGATGACATGATACGTTCTCTCACGGAATCGCGAATCCCGAAATCGCGAAATCGCGATGGCTTGCTTCTTTTTCAAAATAGGTTTTAACTTATCTTAATTAAATGAATAATCAAGATTAAGGCCAAAACAAAATTAGTTTAACTTTAACGTGAATTAAGAATCCGGATTTTGGAAATCGGGATTTCGGGAAATATGATGACAAGAGACATGCTCTTATAGAACCGCGAATCCCGAAATCGCGACGTAATTATATTAATTTTAAACCTTTCTTATAAGAGGTTAAAATAATTCACTTTTTAATTAAGATTTAAACGTATTGGGGAATCAAGAATTGGGGTTTGTGATTCAATTTACATCAATCATCTGTTTGCGGAAAACCCCGAATCCTGATTTCTTTATTTTTTTAAAATTTAAAGAAAAATCACAAAATTTAAAATTACAATACGTTTTAAATAATTTTTTCAACGGGCGCTGGAAAATTTATATTTTTGTAAATTTGTTTCGTTCGTTGTCCAAAAGTAAACGATAAAAAGGCATCGTGAATTTTAGAAATGGCAAAATTCTTGCTTGAGGAAAGCCAAAACCTAAAAAACAAAAAATCTAGGCCTTTAGGATGAAAAATTTAAGCTTTGTTTCAACATACCCTATCAAAGGAATGGGAGAATCCACCTACAAACTTGATTCAGGGGCTCCGATGAAAATGAAGGATGTATTTTATGTACCAGGTTTGACAAAGAACTTACTTTCTATCTCATCTTTAGATGAGAAAGGGTTTAGGGTTGTATTCATAGATGGTGAATTTCTTATGTGGCCTAAAGGAAAAACCATAAAATATGAAATTGCTATTGGAACATAAGAAGGTGGTTTTTACAAGTTAAAAGGTCACTCAGATGCAGACTTATCCCACTCCACTAAGATTCCTTGTGAATTTTGGCATATAATACTAGCTAACATCAACTACAAAGACTTACCTTATGTAAGCAAGGTAGTAACAAGTTTACCATAATTTAAGGTTGATCATGAAGGTGTATGCAAGGGATGTGCACAAGGAAAGAACATAAATAATCATTTCCGAAAGAGAAACAATAAAGTAGAAGGAATCTTGGAGCTCATCCACTCATATGTTTGTGGTCCAATGCCTTCAACCTCTCTAAGAGGGAATGTATACTATGTGTCATTTATGGATGATTACTCTTGTAAGACTTGGGTCTATTTATTTAAATCAAAAGATGAAGTACTAAAAAATTTCAAGGAATTCAAAGCCTTGGTAGAAAACATCTCCGAAAGAAAAATCAAGATACTTAGGTCAGATAATGGAGGAAAGTAAACCTCAAATGAATTTGGAATTTTTTGCAGAGATGCATGGATTAAGAGGGAGATCACCACTCCCTATAATCCTAAAAAAAATGGTGTAGTAGAAAGAAAGAATAGAATAATTATGGAAGTAGTGAAGACTATGATTCACAATCAAGATCTTCCAATGCACTTATGGGATGAATCAACAAGAACACCAATTTATGTCCAAAATAGATTATCCCATATTGCACTTGGATTCAAATCCCAAGAAGAAATGTTCTCCAGAAAGAATCCAGAAGTAAGCCATCTAAAAATATTTGTTTATCCAGTGTTTGTACACATTCTGAAAGAAAGGAGAAATAAGATGGACCCCTCAAGAGAGAAGGGAATATTTTTTGGATACTCTGATGTCTCTAAGGCCATCTGAATTTACATACTAGGTTATTGTCATATTTAGATCAACATATATGTAACCTTTGATGAATAAGAAACACTTAAAATATCAAGAAAACACCATCTTGAAGAAGTATATGAAGAAGTACCTGTAGCTCCCAGAGCTACAGAACTTGTGAAGGAAGTTACAATTACCCCAGATGATGAGATTCCAAAAGATCATGATATGATAGAATCTAAAGAACCTCCCCAGATGACGATATCTCACAAGATAAGGACATATCGTTAAAGAGAAATTATTCAATATGGAGAGAAGTATGGTTCCCCAAAAGGAACCATGAGATAAAGCAAGAAACTTAAGATAGTCTCCAGTTATATGGCTTTGATGTGTGATCTCATAGAAAAGGAACTTACTTTCTTTGAAGAATCCATTCATAAGAAAGAATGGGTGGATGCCATGATAGAAAAATACCAATCCATTATAAATAATGATGTATGGGAAGTAGTTCCCATACCAAAGAACAACGATGTGGTATCTTCCAAATGGATATACAAGATAAAATATGTTGTAGACAGAAGTATTGAAAAACATAAAGCGAGATTTGTAGCTCATGGTTTTTCTCAAAAGGAAGACATTGAGTATGAAGAGACATTTTCTCCTGTAGCCATATACTCTTATATCATAACCATCATAGCTCATGCAGCCAATATGAAGTGGAATTTACACCAGGTGGATGTGAAAACAATGTTCTTAAATGGTGTTATTGAAGAAGAAGTGTATATAGAATAGAAGTATTGAAAAACATAAAGTGAGATTTGTAGCTCATGTTTTTTCTCAAAAGGAAGGCATTGAGTATGAAGATATGTTTGCTCCTGTAGCCATATACTCTTATATCATAACCATCATAGCTCATGCAGCCAATATGAAGTGGAAGTTACACCAGGTGGATGTGAAAAAAATGTTCTTAAATGGTGTTATTGAAGAAGAAGTGTATATAGAACAACCACAAGGTTTTGCAGTTGAATATAGAAAGACTCGTGTCTGCAGGTTGAAGAAATATTTGTATGGGTTGAAGCAAGCTCCAAGAGTTTGGTATGGCATAATTGATAGTTTCCTGACGAGCTTGGGATTTACCAAGAGTAAATTTGATCATAATCTTTACTTCAAGGTTATGCATGATGATCTAGTTATATTTCTACTGCATGTGGATGAATTATTATTAACAAGAGAAGAAAGTATCATCACAGATTGTAAGAAGAATCTCATTGTATAATTTGAGATGAAAGACCTAGGCCTGATGCATTATTTCTTAGGTATTGAATTTTGGCAGAGCGCAGAGAAGATATTCCTCAGCCAAGGGAAGTATACAGTTGAAATGCTGAAGAGATTTGACATGTTGGAATGTAAATCCATGAACACACCCATAGAAGAAAAGTTGATCTGTCTATATACTTTGTCAAAAATGGTTGATGCTACTCTATATAGAAATATCATTGGTTCGTTGACGTATATGATGGATACCATGCCAGATATATGATTTTTTGTGAACACCTTGAGTTAGTATCTGGTAGATCCCAGACATGTTCAACTTGTAGCTACAAATCATGTGATGAGATACCTTAAGGGTACATTGGATTATGGTCTCTGTTATAATGGAGATCATGACTTCATACTGTTTAGTTATACTGATTCAGATTGGGATGAAAGTTGTTATCACCGAAATTTCGTCTGCACATGGCGACAAGAACTCCGCATCGTCAAAACAACAATGAAGTCATTCACGACACTGCATTAATTTCACACCATTCTAGAAGGGTCAAAAACTATACAAAGTAACCAAAAATTGAAGGGCGCTTCACAGTAGTTTGGTCCACGCGCACATGTGCAGGACAAGAACGTACGCTGCGCGCATGCGCGCATGACGCGCGGCTGTCAACGAAAAAACCCGCGCACCTGCTAAAACGACGCATTTATTGAATTGGCCGGCCTCTCAACCACTTACGGACAAGCTCCCAATCTGATTTGACTCCCAAATCCGAGCTGAATCCGCAGGGTAGGCGGGTTAATGACCTAATGAATCCCTAAAGAGCCCCTTTTCACACTTTGAAGAGGTTACATAACCACCCGGTGATCTGTTATAAAAAGCCATGAAGGAACATTGTTTTTGCAAGGAATTTCAGGTATTGTTATGCTGCTAAGATTGTCAAGGGCTCATTCTTTGAGGATAACACATTGGCAACATTTCATAGAGCCATTCGCCTCTCCATTGAGTGGATGTGTTGGGAGTTATTTCACTATCAGTCTCATTTCTTTGCATTGTAAGGAAAGCAAGTTTGTGAGGGCCTCAAGAGGCTTCCTTTGGGGGAAGAAGGAACCACAGTTCCCTTCCTTCATCATGCTCTGGTTTCATCAATTGATCAGCTCAAAACCATTGGTGATATCGGTGTCTTTTTTGTGTTTATTGTTTCTTTATCCATATGTTCACAGTTTTAGTTTGTTTTTTTTTAATTCTTGCTTGTAGTTTGTTTTGTTTCCTCTAACCCTTCCTTCCACAACTGTCATTCCCTGCAAGACCCAACAGGGCATGTAAGCACCCTCGATTTGCTCACCTGGTGACGAATTGGGTACGAACAGATTGGCGACCATACTGGGGAGTAGGTATCAATTCCTCCCTCATTTGGGTTTATTTTTCTTTCCTTTTGGTTTTATTAACTTGCAGGGATACAAACCGGCCTCTGCCGACCTGCTAACCAGTCAATTCACAGGAGAATTGAGAGAAATCCATCCAGATTTTCTTTCTCGGTCATTTGTCACAAGCGCGCGGGTATTGCACCCCACAGACGTGCATCTTGCGCGCATGCGCCTGCACAACGTTCTACCTCTGCGCACATGCGCTTTAGTTCTCAACACTTTCAGCGTGTGGGCGCCATATGCGCCTCTGTCTACACTGGAGGCCGTGCATCTGAACTAAATTTCACATTGTAAGGTTTTTTGGATGTGGGGAAAGTCATTTTCCTTCTCAAGAATGATGTTATGGATGCTCTAAATACTGCACCACTTAGACCCCTCAACTTATAAAGGGGATAGTCAAACAAACATAAGCACTTAGGTGGATAAAAATCATTTTCCCTTATTTTCTTTCTGCCACATGGATGGCTTGCTTTGATTTATAATCTAAGG
>ML780721.1:746699-774107 GCA_009831015.1 Picea engelmannii
GTATTGGCATTGTATTGGAAATCTATTATTGAATAAGTTTTTGTTGGTTTTTCTCCCCCATGAGAGTTTCCCAGGATAAAATGTTGTGTACCTTGTGATTGTGCTTCTCTTAGTGATCCTACTTATGCTGTTGTTTTGGAAATTCTCTAGTAAATTGAAAAGAATCTAATAACAACATTAAAACTTAACATAATATCCTCCATATAACCAAATACATTTGTACATCACAATTCATATGTATACTATAATGAATACATGATCTCTATATATACATATTTACACCTACACATGAGCCCCCTTTACTATTAGGATGACCCTATTACACATATATTTATACATTAAATGTACATTTGTCCCCATATATTCCTCCCCTTGGGGTCATATCATATACATTTAATCCTATATATTCTTCATTTCAGTCATAACATTTGGCCTTCAAAAACTCGAGTTATGGGCTACAAAACAAAACATGGCTAATATCGAAGAAAAAATTTGCCTCTTATTTTCTCACTTTTTTGGGGAATATCTATTATCCACCTAGAATAGTTAATTCTACCATCATGTTCTTCACTCCTCCAACTTTCCAACGAGCCGTTTCATTCCCAATTTGGCCTTTTGATGCCCGAGATATGGCCCCTGGAAGCGCACACTCAACAGTTGTTGATTTCATCTCAAGGTAAAACTTGACCTTTGATCTTATAAAATTAATGATTTATCCACATGTATTGTGGGAAGGAATTGAAAGGGGTTTATACTGTTTTTTGCTCCCATTTTATTTTGTATGTGGAGTTAGGAGAGGTATAGACTGTTGAGCCAGTGTTAATATTTTGACCATTCATGCATCCAAAAAATAGAAAAAAAAAAAATAGATACACAAATAAACTTTTGCATGAATATCTGAAAATATGAAAATTAATAAAATAATCCCAAAATCCAAAATTTCAAAATTCCCATATCTTGAAAATCTTAACTTGAAAAACATAAAATAATCTGAAAGGTTTGTGGAAAATGTGGATTTAGAAAAATTAAACAAAGTGGATTCCTGAAAGTGAAAACCCAACGGTAAAAAATCGATAGGAATGTAAGAAGAAACAAGATTTCGGGAAATTCAAATCCCAAGTGAAAACCCAAAAGGTAAAACCCAAATCTGAAAACCTGGAATAATAAAATAATATGAATCAAATGTCTAAAACGGGTTTCGAGAAAAATGTTTCCGAAGTGGGAAAATCCATTTCCGAAGGTGTTGTGGGTTTTAGTAAAATATCCTGAAGTGAATTTAGTAAAATTTCTCAAATTGATTCTCTTGAAAGTGTTGTGGGAAGGATGGCTATGAAGGGTTTGCGGGTTTCAAATTTCGAGAAAATCATGAAACATTGTTAACTTGTCATTTCAATGAGGAAATTTTGAGGGGAGTTTGAAAATTAAAAATCCAATGGTGTAATTCTCCATTTGTATAAAATAATAATAAAAGTATTCCCAGTGGTATAAAATAATATACGTGAAAAGTTTGATAATAAATTTGATGAAGAATGTCTCGATGGAAAACAAAATATAGTAAAAATAGGGATAAAAAAATCAATACAAGCTCTGGAATTTTAGTTTCAGGAGATAGAAAATGCATGGCATGTTGACTGATGGTGAATCCACTGATGGGTGAGACAAAAATGTGAAGACCAATGGGATAAGTCCAATGTTGAATAATCTGAAATTGGAAGGCCTAAAATCAATATGAATGTAAAAAAATAAAATAAAATAATCAATATACATTTGGGCTTTGGGACAATAGAAATTCATGAATATTAATAAACTAGATGGAAAATATCCAATGGTAAATTTATGATGAGGATGTCCCAATGGTTGGGTTGTTGAATGGTTGGTTTCCATTGATGTCAACCCTTGAAGAAGTCAAGTATCCCATAGGTATGGTTATGGAACCTGAAGTTGATCAAGGAAAACAATCATAAAGGATGGTGTAAATATAGGTAACTCACTCATGGATGGGTAGTCCTCATCGTGCCATTTATGGTGATAGGTGTTAAACCACATAGTTCCTCATGGTTGAGAAGTTATGGCCTAGTGAAGTTGGAAGCCTCGAAGAATGGTCAAGAAGCCCCTAGTTGGTTACAAATATTTAATGAAAGGGTAAAGTGGTTGTAACAAGAAAGTTAAGAAGCCCCTAAGTTTAAGGAAAGAGGTTACCTAGAAAAAGTATAAATACCCCTCAAGGATTATTTCATAAGTACAATTGACACACATCTCTATTGATTATCTATCTTGTGAAGAAATTTTTATCTATTGGAAAATTTGAGGTTGAGTCTGAGGTAGCAAGTCTGAAGTTGTGAAGGAAGGTTGAAGGTGGAAATCTTAGAGTTGCAATAAATGTGAGTAACCCTAGTTTCTAAGGTATCCAGGGGTTACTTGTCAAAAGAGAGCAGATGTACAATTCACACACATCTCTACTGATTATCTATGTTGTGAAGAACTTTTTATCTATTGGAAAATTTGAGGTTGAGTCTGAGGTAGCAAGTCTGAAGTTGCGAAGGAAGGTTGAAGGTGGAAATATCAGAGTTGCAACAAATGTGAGTAACCCTAGTTTATAAGGTATCTAGGGGTTACATGTCATAGGAGCATGGATGTACAATTCACAGACATCTCTATTGATTATGTATCTTGTGAAGAACTTTTTATCTATTGGAAAATTTGAGGTTGAGTCTGAGGTATCAAGTCTGAAGTTGTGAAGGAAGGTTGAAGGTGGAAATCTCGGAGTTGCAACAAATGTGATTAACACTAGTTTCTAAGGTATCCGGGGGTTACATGTAAGAAGAGCACGGATGTACATGGGTTGCAGTGGAGAAAAGCGCAGATATTCGTGGGTAGTAGAAGAGGAAATAACAGATCCATGAAAAGATCATGAAAGATTAGGCAATGCTAATTCCATGTCCCTAAAGTTACAAGTAATCCTACAGGTCAGATATACCATGTATTAGTTCAGATATAGAGGTACCAGTATGCTTATGTGCTTGTTGTATTTTGTTACAGTATGATACACTAGTACATATTATAAAAATTCCGACGTTATATTTACGGCGTTATGGACAAAATTGTCCATATTGTCGCAAAATAGAGGAAATTTAAAAAAAAAAAAATTCATCTTTCCCGATAATGTCGGTCTTGCCATGTTGACATCTCTCTTTCCACATTGACGTATCTCTTGCCATGTTTCCATCTCTCTTGCCACGTTTTCCACCTAGTCGTCGCTCTTGCCACGTCTTGCCACGTTTGTGAAGATTGTTGTTGCAATTGCGACATTGTGGAAACTAGGTTTTCCCCCTCCAATGGTCACCTTAGTATGTTGACCAAGTCAAAATACTAAGGGTCACTTAGGTTTTTATAACGTCGGAATTTCGACGTGATAAAATCTATAAATATGTTGCATTTGACGGATGTTGCAACACGTTTGCTATAATAACAACGCTTCAAAAAGGGTTTGTGGGTCTTCTCGACGAAAAAAAATAGGTATTTTTTTCAGTATAAGTCTGTGGGGAAGAATGTCAGAAAACATTAGAGCTGGGAAAATAATTAAAGAGGGTGAAAAGGGTGACGGTAAATGTTATTGAGTGAGTCTATCCACCTCCAATTCCTTCTCCCTCACAGACCCGTAATACATCTTGCCAATCCCCAATAGGTAGTCCCTGTTCATCAACAATTGTTGGTAGTCAACCCTCATCACAAACACTCTCTCTCTAAGAGTATATAATTCATCCATGGAAAATCCCCCATCTGAACTACCATGTGCCACTGATGCCCTCCATCAGTAATCTTCCACTAATGCATGTGTCATCAATCATAAATATAACAATGGACATACCTCCACCAGATGCATGATGAATAACACAAGTGATCAATCAAATATCTCAGATCTGATATTATTCATAAAGAAACCTAATCCAATGGATCTACAGATCTTGTACAGTATAGCTAATAGATTATAAAAAAATGAAGATAAGCCTCAACCAGAGGAAGGAGAGAGGCTACAAGCCCCCAAATGCCACTTGGATACAATGCATGAATAACGAGATGAGATATGGGTCCTATGAAGTGCCAAACCCCCCAACTGGATAGGTCACGCTCTGCTCGAAGATTGGATACTGTCAACAATTCGGCCAGGATGCCAAATATCTCCAAATACTCCGAAGAAGATTCCAAACTATAGATCAGGTCAATGCTAAACCCCTGGTGAAGTCTCAGGATGAAAAATAAAGTTCTAACCCACCAAATGCACAAATAGAGGATAACCTTTTAGTGTTTTGCAGTGACTCATGAAAATAGAAGTGGATAGAAAATTGGAGTGGAAATGGATATCCTCCCAATCTAAAGTTTTGTTTTCTTTTGGCAGAAAGCTCTAACACCTAGTCAACAAGGTATGGAAACCAATAGAATTTTGGCACCCTGCCAATAGGGAATGAAACCTATAGAAGTCTGACACCCAACTAGTAGAAAGAATCACTTTGATACCACTAGTGATGTATCTAGCTACACTCACAAGGAGCCATCATTAAATTATAATATAAGAGACAAACACAATGTAATAAATTTAAATACAACTACAACGACAAAGGGACATAACCTAAGAGACACAAGCATTCCTAACCAATCAATGCAAATAAGTATATGATCACAAGGATCATTGTATCAATCATATCTCATTCATTCATTATCGATTCTATATTATTGTTAACTTTCTAACCCTAGCACCTAGGTAAGTGTTTACTAGTGATTTCCTTGTTGTAAATTAGATTAGAAACTCACAAAACAAAATACACCATTGGAATAATTAGCTAAAATAAATAGAAGAAGAAAAGAAACCAATTCTTAACACACAAATATTTTTTCCCTTCAAATCAGCTTATCATTAGAATAATATCAAAGCTTACAAAGGCTCCCTTACAGGGAAAATGACCCGAGAAATACATAAAACTTTAGACAACACCTTCAAACCCTAGAAACTCCTCGGTTGTATGGTCCAATACATCCACTTTTCCAAACATGTACACACTTGTCCTCACTATCACCCACATACTAGATGTCGAACTCCATACAAATGACCCAAGGCCAATCTTCAGGAAGACCCAACAACCAGCTCGTTTCCCGCACCACCTTTCGCACGAATGGAAAACCTCCACCGTCAACAAATAAAACACAATACATCACATTGGCTTCATGGCGCCAACAACATAAGGATACTTGACAAACAAAAACCACAAGAAATTGCATCATCCACAAAGGATCTCAATGACTCAAAGCCAACCTATATATACTATATCCCGCAGCCATCTAAAGAGCCCACAACACAACTCATGTGTTACCAAGAATTTTCCCAAGGAATACAAATGTAAAGCCTTGCAAGGGAGCCACAATGATCACCCAAACTCCACGACAAGTGGAGAAGAGTTCTTTTTCAAGGCGCCTCCCAAGATGAGTTTTCACTACACTTACCACCCATGTGCTACCGAGCGACATGATAACAAGCCAAGAACTGACCAACCCTGCAAATGGCCCTAGGCCAATCTTCGAGTGGAACGGGTAGGCAACTCCTTTTTATCACCACATGATAAGGCGTTGATTCATTGTTAAATAATGGTGGTGTAAGGAAGTAGTTTGATTTTCGTGCTAAGTGTTGGGATGTTTCACTCAATGGGTAATACCACTTCTACCCCATGAATGAGCTGGAATGGTGTGAATCCTATAAGGATTTTGAATCTCGTTCAGTATATCTATTTTGTAGAAAAAAACATGTGGTGCCAATTGGTCTTATGTTTGTTCATGGTTCACTGTAACATAGTTTTGAGAACTTTGTTGATAGCCTATGCCTAACCATTGGAATAGGGGTATTATGATGAATACAAATCATGGTTGAAGCCTAAATTTTGGGATAACTTTGCAAATACTTTATTTTCTAAATTGTTTCCATGGTTTGAGACTACCTATAATGAAAGTGCAAAGTGAGAAATGACATGGTTGAAAAAAAATAAGGCGACATTTTTTTTCATATAGTTGAAGGTAGGCATGGATTCGACCCATTTGGTATAATAGTCAATGGCCATGATGATGTACTTGTGCCCATTACTAGAGAGGTGGGTTGCATGTCATAAATTTTATTCCCCACTTGGAAATGGGGCCAACTGTAATGACAGGGAGTAACAGTGTCAGTAAGGAACATGCTTTGTGCATGTATATTTGGCACTTAGTACACTTCTTGAATTTGTTAATACAGTCATGAAATATGGTGGGCCAAAAGTAAATAACCGTTACAACATTTTGGGTAGTGGACATATCGAATAGTTGTCCACCACAAGCACCACTATGGAATTTATTTAAGAGTCACTCTACCTCATCAATCGTGAGACACCAAACTAGGATAGTATCCACTTCTCGTTGGTATAGGAAATATCCAATGAGGAGATAACATGGATATTGGTGGCACATATGTTGATGATCATCCCGAGAGAGATGGGGGTTGAAATTTTGGGTGTGCAATTAGATGAGGATGTCACCATACCATGGGTCATCAAATGAAATGATGAATAAATGTTCATTAGGGAAATTTTCATTTACTCATGTGTTTATGGTATCTGATGGGAAATCAATAATGAATTATGCAAGTACCAATTCTTTCTTAGTATTAGAGGTGGTGAACTATAATTCATAATCCTATAGAATTACAATCAATTGAGGGAATTTCCCATTGATAAGACATTGGTTGAGTAGGTAGTGCATGGGATTTGAATTTGCAACAACCTTGGTGGTTCAGAGAAAAATATAGTGGTGCAACTTCTGGAATGCAAGGACCACAACTAGATTTTGTTTTTTCTCATAGTTGTATTTAGGAGGTGGCCCTAAGAGGCTTTTAATAATATAGTAAATGACATGTTCGCACATGTATTTTCCTTGCTGAACAACGACTCCTACAACTAATACCTCTAAGGAAGAAAGGTACACGGTGTTGTATTTTTCAAAGTTGAGGGGACTGATCAAAGGGGTTTTGGAAATAGTTCCTTTCAAGGACTTAAAATATTACTAATCTTTTTGATCCCATTTAATTGGGATGTCATGGAATAACACGAGTAAGAAGTGATGGGCCCAAGTTGCATAATCAGGGACAAAACAATGCAGGAGGTTAGCTTTCCCCTGAAGGATTTGTAATTTGCATATTTTTTTTGAAGGGGGGATGGAAGTGATGGCCTATAATTTGAGGGTGTCCACTATGATCCCTTGTTGGCATAATATGAATCTAAGTAATTTATTAATGGTAATGCATAAAACACACTTTAGTATGTTTATATGAATGTTGTATTAATGACCTCTTTGGAAGATGATTCGTAGGTCCTTGAGGTGTGGGGACTATTTTTTGTAGAGAGCTATAAGATCATCCAAGTATGCAAGAATAAGGTGGGTGAGGTCATGAAATACATAAGACATAAGGTCATGATGTTATCTGTCTAGGTGCTCCAAGGGGTGGTGAATGTTGTCTTATACTGGACTACATGGAGGATTTGAATTTGGTTGTAGCCAAAAAACCTTTCCATAAATGACAAGGATTCATGACCAACGTAGGCATCTATTACCTAATTGATGAAAGGGGTGGGAAAATTTTCTTGGGACATTCTTTGTTGAGGTCTCTGAAGTCAGTAGAGAAGCAAATGGTTCACTATTTTTTGTTAATGGGGATGGGATTATAGACCTAATATGTGTATGCAATGGGGTATATGAACCCAATAATATGTAACTTGTCTATTTTGGCTTTGATAGAAAAATATTTTGAAGGATGTAGGAGTTGTTGTTTTTGTCGGATTGGTGTAATATCTGTCCACATATCAATTTTTAGTTCAGAAATGGTTGGTTCAAGGATGGGGATTTCGTTATATGACCAGGAAAATATGTCATGATGTTCTTGAAAAATATCCTTGTGGGAAAGTGACGGTCCCAAGAATAGCAACAATGATTTGTTGTACCCTTGGTTTCCTACTTTACTTGTCAACTTAGGGTTTGTAAAAACTCAAGAGGTGTTATGTAGTGTGTTTTTAATATGCAATTGTCAGTAGCAAAGGTTTGAGACTGATCAAAGGATGAGAGTGTGCAAGGAAAATCAAGTGACAAAAAACAATCCAGAACTAATTACTTGAAGGAAAAACACAAAATTGAAAGTACAGATAATCTAGATGGCATGAAAATGAATTATTATAATTTCAATAAAGAGTATTTAATCAAGAAAGCTAAACTAAAAAAAAAAAGATGAATACAATTTAAACTATGAAAAAAAATTGTAATAGAAGTAAAGCTCCAAACTATGAAAAAAAAATGTAATGGAAGTAAAGTTACACTAATGCATGAGTAAAGAAAGCTAACCCTTTGATCAATATCAATATAATTGTCCTTTTGTTGTTTATTGATGCTTTCAAGAAAAGAGGATTAATATAAATCAAAATATGAAGCTAAAACATACCTACAAGAGGTTTCTATAGGAACTGTATAGTTTCTACAGGAAGAAAAATGGAGTCTAAAAATGTAGTGAAAGTATTTAAAAGCATGGATGAAGCTATGCTATAAATAAATGAATTGACTCTAATGTTATTATCCTTGGGAGGCACCTAAGAGTGCTCCAAAAGGTTATTGAACATTTCTACAAGATGTTGTTGCAATTGGCCAGTTAGTCATCATCTTAACAAAACTGAAATTCATCATGAAAAAAGATAACAAACTTTAAGAGACAATGCAATACTATCTAGGCACTAACCAATATGCATTAAAATTACAAAAATAGTAGCAAGGTCCTTAATCCCTCTTGGATGGTCCCTACCCAAGAAGCACAAGGATACCAAAAGAAACCTTAATACACTAAAATAAGAACCATGTTTATTTCATAAATATCAGTAATACATCAAGAGCACTAGGAAATCTCTGAGTTACCAATACAATTCTTCACAAAATCTCCACACAATACTTCTCTAAAATTATCTATATCGCTCTCATATACTAGAGCCCTATATATAGATAGATATTTCGACCTCCCTTCCTAAATCAAGGAGAGAAATGAGAAAATGAGGGATCTCATCCCTTTACATCTGTATATTTGAATTGTTGTTGATTAAAAGTGGTAAATAAGTGCACAAGGAGCACTCTTGGAGGTAGGTATAGACAATTTCCCTTGATCTTTGGCTGACAACTCATTCGAGGAGACAAAATCCATTGTTTCTAGGAGGTTGGGGCCACTGACTTTTGTAGTTCGACCTAGTGGGTGGAGCACATCTCTTTTTCCAAAAACATTTCTGCAAAAAGGTATATTATAAACAAAAATCTACCTCAATCATACATCCATTAAGAAATATACAAAATACCCATGACTGAGTATTAAATATGGTCAAAAGAAAACATTAAGTCATTTTAAGGTGGAAAAGTTTTCCAAAGATGAGCCTTTAGAATGGACAATAATGAGGATCATCAAGAAGGGATTCTTTAGTGGAACATGTGTCACCAAGGGTGAGTTATTCAATGATTCTTGGCTTGATGGAAATGTCCACCTTGATGGTTGGGAAAATTTTGGCCACGTTCCCTTCTTCAAATGCATTAGGGGTGGGGATTCAATTTTTGAACCAACCAGTATGCCCTGGAGGAGTGAAGTCTTTATATTCTACCACACAAATGTTGGTGTCATCAGTTATTTGAAAATCATCTGGAGGAAGAAAGAATGAACGATGGTGCATTGCATCCCATGGGTATTTGGGGGCCATCATGTCATCTATAATGTGTTCATTAGAATTGAAGAAGTAGGAAAGGAAATTATTTGTAACGTTATGAACAAGTGATTATGGTGCAATGATGTTAGATGTCTCACATGAGTTGGAAATAATGTTAGGAGTCGATCAATAAAAAACTATTGAGATTCCTAGGATCCTTATTGTATGGGGGGATTCCCGACAATTTTTAATGGCATTCATTATTCAAGTACAATGCATAATGATTATTGGACACCTATAAGTGAAATGATCCTTTTGACCTCATAGGACAAATGGGCATGTTGAACCTTCATTTATTGAGTTGGATACATAGTATATATTGGGAGAATATACCTAGTTGAGTATTGCTAGTTGTGGTACTATTGGATTGGGTTCAGGTAGGTATGTATGTCGAAATTTTACCAAGGTTTCCCAAAATCAGGGTAGAGTGGGACAATGGTGAGTGTAATTGACATATTGTGAGCATATGGCACATGAAAAATTGGTACACATTGTTTCATTGCATGTGGGTGTATGTTGGTTATAGTTCACTCTCGTTGACACTCTTGGAATGAAATAGGTTCAAATCTACTATGGTTTCGAACAAAACACCCTTAAAACTATCGGCCCTCCTGGTAAACCAAAAGGTAACATAGCACACAGGGTGCACTACGCAGTTTCACTCGAGATAGTTCTTATGGGTGGCTGCAATGCTCAGGTACTTGCAACCTGGTAAATGAGTGGGGATATGTGATTAACCTGTGTTGTCTTCATTTATTTAATCTAACATTCAACTTATCTTTATTAATTTGTCATTCTTACTCATGCATGTAAAATATTAGATCTAAATAATTCATTCATTCATTTGTCTAACATCTAACCATCAACAACAACAAAGATACATAACACATGATCTACCATGGTTCACCCCTCCTGAGCTATGTCCACAAATATTTGGTTGCTCTTCTTATTTATTATGAAGGTTCCAAAACTATAGCGCCTCACTCATTACAACTCTCCATTAAAACAGGTCTAGATCTATAATGAGGCGGACTAGATCACACTAGTCTCCTCAACCTATGCTATAACCCTAAATATGTCCCTTATTTCCTCTCCTCAGCTCAACATCTTACAATATAGATCGAATTCTATAGACATTTAGTCTTCTTACATCATGGTAACAATGACCAACAACATGAAATCCAACTCCAACCCTCAGAACCCTTAGCTAGACCTCCTAGGTACCTATTTATACATGTTCTTGGCTTACTATACATTACATATTATTACCAAAAACCTAACCCTATCATGGTTAGTTATTCTTGCATGTGTTCCTCACATACTTTCCCCTCCTGCATGTGCGTCTATCTTTCACGTGCTTCTTTTCATGCATGTGCATCTGCCTTACATGTGTTGCTTCTTCTGCATGCACATCTACCTCCCACATCATGCGTTTCCCTAAAAAATGGGCCAAATCCCAACAAGCCCCCAAAACTGACATCGTGACTCGTCCCGAGTCACTGCCTAACTCAACTTTCTGTCACTGCTTATGTACGCACTTCGTACATATCTACTATCTGTTGGAACTGCTCCTGAACCTTGCTTCTCTTTGATGTCATGGCTTCGACCATTTGCATTGTGACTGGTGGTCATAATATCTCTCCCCCCTCCAAGCCTATCTATTCGGGGTGTACTTTCACTGCCTCGATTTCCACGACCAATTGTTCTGCCTTTTCCTATAGAGGCTCCAACTTAGCCTGTCGTGTGATCTTCTCTGCCTACACCCCTTTTTATTCTACCTGAAGGTTCTTCATTTCTGCAACCGTCTTGATATTCTCTGATAGTGACATTGTACATTGTCATTTCTTTACATATGCCATTGCTACATGCAATGTATCTTCCTTTCCTTGTAGCTCTTGTAGGCTCCCATCCTCTAATAGTTGGGTCCATAGCTAGTCACTCTTGTCCAACAGTTACATCACTCTATGTATGTTATGCACGATGTTTTCTACAACTATTGTTGTGTCTTTCTCTCTTTACACTCAGACTACTGGGGAAGTCATAGTTACTGCATGCTCCTCCAGTTCCTTGATCTTCTCTTTATATTGTTACAGAGTATGTTCTATATACATGGGTAATTCCCCATTGTACCCCTCTTAGGAATTCTCTTAGACCCTCCCTTCTCTTGTGGATTAATTCATCCCTCATATCTGTCCATGTCCCCTTAATAGTTGGCATCACATTTTGTTATTAAAACATAGAAACACAATTCACATATTACATCGCTTTACCTATAGGCAAACATTGTATCTACATAAGCATTGATTAAATTGGGGATTATAAATTGGAGATGTTATAGTTCAAACCTTGAAGCTCCAATGGATGATCAAATGTAAGTGCATTGGCAAGTCTATTGTCATTGTATAGTTTGAGTTTTGCGCTCACCCACTCAATATGGAGACTCTCATCGACATCACCCTTTACCTTCTCAATCTCCAAACTTTCAAAGATTCAATCGTTGTGTGGGAGAGACTCCTCTATCTATATTTTCTTGCTTTCCCCATGAAATCCTCCAAAAACCCTAATGGTTGATTCCTGTGTTTACTCAATAATCGAATCTTTCTAAGAATAAAAAACATAATGATTTCTTCATGAACCAACTTACAAAGACAATGGTCTCAATCCCATATATTTCAATTGGCCCAAATATGAGTGTGATATCACCATCTAAATATTTATACCAACAATCATCTTCCTTATGAGGATATTATTTGTAGATTGTGAAGAATTTGGGAAGTTGAGACCAAGGAGCATTTTATTTTAGGTGTCCAACTAATATCACATTCAAGGGAACTTGTTGCCTCTTTAGGGATGATGGAGAGATTGTTGATTACTTGTTACTTTTGATGTCTCTAAATTGATGATAGTGATACAAATGCATGGAAACCGTTTATTAAATAATGGATTTACTACCATACCCCGATCACTACTACAAACTCAACTAGCACCCTTAGAGCTTACCATTTAAATAATGTAAACACAATTTCCACATACACTAGACTTGAACTTGCTCTTTAAACTTGTCTTACCATTATTCACTTGAAATACGCCATTATCCAAATGATATTCTCAGAATTTATGTTAGATAGTCTATATACACTAATAATGTGATTGAATATTTTATTACTACTTGATGTTTTGGATGGAGGAAAGGAAATTTTGTATTCATAGAAACAATGTCAAAACACTACAAGATAACCATATTTGACTTTTTTATTATTCACACACACCACTCGTATGTGGGAAAGGTAAAGGTTAAGTACACAACCATAATCTCTCAATAACTAATTAGCCATCATGTTAGGAGCACCATTACCTGGGAAAGGTAGAGTAAAGAACCATAATCTCTGTATAACCAATTAACCATCAGGTTAGGAGCACCACTACCTCTCACCATTAACATAAGTAGCAATATATATTAAAACTTATATTAATAAAAGAAACCACTAAACATAATTCTTTACTTCTTTATATTAGATTTCATTTAAAGGACAATATATATTAAAGCTTATGTTAATAAAAGAAATCAATAAACATAATTATTTACTTCTTTATATTAGATTTCATTTAAGGACACATCAATGTCATGTAAAGTCCCTCTAGGTTAGAAGTATGTGTGTATTCCATATAAAATGTTACATGTATATGGTAAAATATCTATCAAGAGCCAAAAAAATAAAATTCTAACCAAAGAAAAAGTCTCAAAGTTCTCGCAGCCTCAGCCTCTTCATCTGAATTATCAGTAACTGCACAAGCATAGAAATAAGCATGACTGATAAATAAGAACGGTCTCATTTGCTAGTATTTAAATAGAGATAAATGTCTACCAAACAATTGTAAATTTAATTGTAAATTGAGATTCGTGATTTTGTGGGGAGTTTGGCTCGCAGGAAATCCCCCTCTCTTTGAATTACTTACTATTTAAATTGTTTGGATTGGATGGAAATATATGTATAGAGGTGAAGGTTTGTTAGTGTATAAAAATATAATATGGAGATGTATGTACATTGCTTAATGGTGAACGCTTTTTAATAGAGGTGAAGGTTTCTACTATTCTACTATCGAGGAAACCTGCCAACATTGATTACAACACCCAATGGTAGGGGAATGTCTAGGAAACAAACTTGGGGTATCAACCTAGGATATCAAAGCAATCAACCAATTAACTAGCTTATCAATGTCCTTGTCACTTTCTCTTTATATCTAATATGTATTAAAAACACTAAAAATAGTTAATGACCTAACCAAATACAATAAAAGTGACCAAAAGATGGCAAATGAAATAGGTCTTGGAAGTGCCTAATTATTTTTTCTTTAGAAGAAAATCATAATCTTTGTTTGAGATAAAAGGAAATTACATTTTTCATATGCATGTAGCATTTCAATCAAAATCAAAAGAGAATCCCTCTTTTAAGAGTTCGAAAAATGCGTTACCATCCTCTAACATGTCTTAAAATTATGCCTCATAAGATTCTATCGAAAAATATTACAATTCTTGAAGTATCTTCACAATTTTCACTAAAACAATAAACATATGTGTTTAGAAACCATGGAGTATGTAGAAGGCCTACATCATCACCTCTGTGCAATAAATGAAAACTAAAACGCTTTTTAAAACTAGGTTGATGCCATTATTTTAGAATCCAAAAACTAGGAGATTGATTTCATTGAGGACTATGCCATCCTTGGCTTCCTTCACCAACCATGTGTCTATAGCTAACTATATGCCTTATTTTGAAAGGGAATTTCCCTTGGAATTGAGCTCTTTGTTACATGAAGGAAAGAGATTGAGTTAAAAATCATTGTCATTATTTTCAATTCCTCAAAAATATGTTCCAGAACCAAGTTCCCAATCCTAAAAGTCCCATTCATCCAATTTATTACTACTAATTAATCCCAAAAGGCCTGAATCTTGTGAAGACCACTTTTTGTGGGAAATTTTAATTTGAATTCCAATGTTAAATGTTCTCTATAATTGTTGGTAATATTTTGAAGCTCATAGTGTGAAATTCATTTGTGAATACAATGTTTCCAACCCGAAACTGAGATGGAGTGTCTTGGTTAGCACCATCAAAATTTCCCCATCCACCTGTCTTATCAATAGGATGATGAACCAAGAACCTTAAAGGTTTACTATAACAAAATAGGTCATTATCACCAAATAGTAGTGCATTTTTTTCAAGTTGGAGCATTTTCTCAACATGAAAGTTCACATTAAACTACTTTTCATATTTCATGCTAGGCTTAGCATTGAGCTTAGTGCCTACTGTATATAAATTAAAAGTTAAGGAAATCAAAAATAAAAATTTGTAACGGGTGCTTGCACAAATTTGATGGTAACAAAAGTGGCAATGGGTTGCATAGGAATGCACACACAGGAACATACACAGATCTTAGAAACACACATGCATTCCTAATCCTATAGCCTCGTTGTTCCCCAAACTTCCATGCACGCTTTCCAACTGATATTTTAAAATAAATCACATGCATTCTTGAGCAAGAGTGTGCACATGATTTAGAACATGCATTCATTCCTAAGCAAGAGCATGCACAAGATTTAAAGTGTGCATGTGTTCCTAAGTAGAAGTGTGCATACATTTGTAAGAAGGGGTGTGGACACTTTATATAATGCATGTTCACTCCTGTTAGAATGTCTAGGTCTCTAAGATTGGTACCTAGTGCTAAAAAATGCTAATTGTACCTATATACCTAATTAGATGGAAATGATTCCCTTGAGAGGTCATTTTTTATGGTTCAAGGTGTCATTCTTGGCCCCGAAGCCTAGAATCTTCCTTTAGGTCCTAGCTATTGGGTTTGATCCCCTAACCATATAAGGTCCAAATACTCATACTTAATGTTAAACACCTCATAATGTTGATTATCCCCATCTAGAGACCAAGGATACCCTCAAAAGGTCCATTTTGGTGGTTCAACATGTCGTTGTTGGCCTAATTCTTTGGGTTTTTCCCCTAATAATATGCAAGGTATAGAGCCTCATTCTTAATGTTAAAAATGTCATAACGTTGATGATCCACATACATAAACCAAGGATACCCTGGATAGGTCCTTTGTGGTGGTTCAACATGTCATTGTTTGACCCTGATACCTAGAAGCTTCCTTAACAATAAGGCCTGGGATTCCTCTCTTATTCATCTCCAAAACCCAAGACCCATACCTAGTGCTTGAAATCTCCTAACGATTCCCACATCCCCACTTGAAGGACAAATATCCCCTCAAGAGTTCATGTACAGTGGTTTTAGGTTTCATTCAAGACCCATGAGCCATAGAAGTTGCCTAAAACCTCGATAGGTTGGATTTGGTGGTTTTAGGCATCATATGTTTCCCTAGATATGTAGAATATTTATACTTTGGTTAAGGCTTACGATCCCACCCTCAACCATATCAACACCTTGAGACTCATAATTAATGTTAAAAACCTTGTGAGGGCACTAACATCCTTTCTTAAAGGCCAAGGATACCCTCCAAAAATAATGTGTGGTGCTTCAAGTCATTATTCATGGCTCCAGATGCCTCAAGTATTTATTTAGGACCTAAGGCATGGAATTCTTCCCTATATTGTTTCCAAGGCCCAGTGACACATACTTACTACTAAAAACTACCTAGCGGCATTGACAAACCCAATTATAGGCCAACGATACCTTCAGGAGGTCATGTGTGGTTGTTTAAGGACTTATTATTCGCCCTAGATGGGTAAAAGAATACTTTAGGGCCTAAGATTAATGTTTCCTCCTATGACCATGTTCAAGGCTGCAATACCCATACCTAGTGCTAAAAATTGCTAATGGTACCTATATACCTATCTAGAGGTAAAGGATTCCTTTGAGAGGCTATTTGTGGTGGTTCAAGGTGTCATTCTTGGCCCCATAATCCTAGAATATTCCTTTATGGCTTAAATATTTGGTTTATTCTTGTGACCATTGTTGGGATCCAGTTTTTTCATATTTACGCTACACAAATGCATTCATCATTACGCATTCTCCCCACATTTTGCCAATAATATATCTCTAAACACACCATAAACCATAATTAAATGCCATCATTTGTCATTATGTCTGACGTGGTTAATACATCGTCTTTATTATCTTTTTAGTGGTTAAAAGATGATTATATCATGGGTTACTTATGAAAGTTTGTGAAGTGTGTTTCTTGTACTAGTACAATCAACATTCTCGTGCCATTACTGTTGTTAAACATTTTGCACCAGTATAGCTATTCTCGTACCTAATATTGTAGATTTTCATATCGGCGCGCTTCTAGAAGGAAATCAAGAACATGGGTTGTGTCCAGAACGACGTTGACATGCTGACATGTGTGATAGAATTCACCTAGCCCGAACATGTGTACCTCCAAATCAGGGGGAATGTTTCTAGAAAAAATAACAAAAATCTTAAACTGCCAACTTGCACCTCAATTTCCATGCAGATGGTATCAGATCCAGAAATTATATGATATGGGTTTTTTATAGAATATGGAAAATTGAGTAAAATTTGAGCACGTTTTCCAAATTTGAATTTTTTTGGAAGATATGGGTGGATCTATAACTGGAATCTGCCCAAATTGATGAAAAACCCAGATTTGGGGATTTGCTCCAAAAGTTGGTAAATTTGTTTCTAAGTTTTGGGATTTGGTTCTATCCTCTTCCTTTTGGTTTATTGTGTATAAATATGTATCAGATCCATTGAGAAGGGGATCCTTAGTGTTCTTATGCTCAACAAAAGTCTCTTGTAATTAGAACATTGGTTCAAATACGATTTTTATGCAATGAAGTTTTGAAGCATTTCTACAATCATTTGTAGTTGATTTATTCTTCAAGCAGCATGCAACAAATTGGGTAGGGCCCCTCAATTGGTATGCATCATTTCTTTGTTCTGTAATTTTGTTTCTAGAACTGTATATGTGTTTTTTTTCGTAGATTTGGTGTAGAAGCAAGTAGTTTCCTGTGTGTTTCTTATCATTTCTTTCTCTAAGAACAATAGTCCTTCAATTAAATGCTATTTACTTTACCTTTGTATCAAGTACTATGTTATTTGACTATTTTTAGACTTGTGTGTGTGCTTGATTTACTTCTATAGGAAGCCAAGAACAACATGTTAGAGTTACAATTGCTAATCATCTCCGGCTAGAATATAAATGTGATCTTGTGTTCTTGAATACAAATATAACTTCCATAACTCTCAACTGTGGTTTAAATCATTTCCAAGATCCATATCAAATATCTAAACATGGTTATTAATTATGAAAATTATATTATTTTTCATGACCAATACGACATTCATGTGTGCACTTCATTCTTATATTCACACTCCATTCCTGCACATACTATTTTATGCTCAAAAGATTTATTGATCTTGAATTCACACATACAACCCTTTAAAGAACAGAAGTAAGTAAGCTAATATTCCAAGCATTTGTTGTCTTTGATCCCATCATTGTTCCTGTGTATTAGGTGTACTCACTTGAAGGGTAACTTTTCAGTTTTAATTGCATGACTTTGTACAATCCGAATGTATATAGTGTAAACAAAGTGTTGAATGCAGATGGATAATTAAATCATTGTATGTATTATGAGTGGTTTTTTTGTGTGTGTTTTAGGTTCAATTATTAAATTCAAATTTCATTTCATTTGCATGGTTTTAATTTAGATTTCATTTTCTATTTGTTTGATTGATTTTCCCTTTAGCTAGTTTTCTTTAATTTGGCTTTTCCATAGTTTAAATTTCTTTTTATTTCTGCACTTTGATTTTACCTCTAGTTCTGCTTTCATTCATTTGGAAGTGTGCTTTCCGACATTAGTTGTTAGCATAGGTTAGAATAGGCTCCAATCCTACATTTCCCATGCTTGCACCTCTGATTCTATGACATTGTGGTTGACAATTTAATGTTGGGAATTAATAGTGCATATATTTAGCCCCACATTTTTGGCGTCGTTTCTAGGGAGGTGCTAAAGGGAGTAACACATAGGTAGGTTGCTTCTAAATTACACATCTTGGGGGAGGAGAAACAATAAGACGAGAGGTAAGAACTTGCGCGACCACTATTGTGAGTTTCCCCAAAACCTTGATTGTTACTTTATTGCAAGTCTGTTTCTCTTTCGCAAAGTGTGCTTACTTTCCTGCAAAGTGTGTTTAATTTCCTACAAGTGTCTTTATTTTCATCCAAATGTGGTATGATTTTCAAACTATGCAATTAGTTTTTATTTTTTCTTATGGTTTGCTTAAAAATTGTTTTGAGTGTTATTTGATTTTCATTTCATTTTCATAAAAAATATTAAAAACTAAAAAATATTTTGGGTGTCGTAAGAACCCTATGTGCTAATCCATGTGTGATACAGGACCCATCAACCATCAATATGGATTCAAAGATGATAATGTGTTTCGAAGAAATCTCGCAAATCCTAACAACAGCTGGGATCTCTTCTTCTTAGGAAGAGCACATCTTGACCGTAGTCAAGAACCTATCTACTTCTCCAAAATACATAGAAAAACAAAATTTCCATGAGCCACATCCACGAGAATATCCAGAATCCTTTTGTAATCACCCTTTCCAACTTATAGAGGAGACTAAAGAATCATGGATCACATCCAATGGAGAGACACCATTAGAACCTGAGATCGAGGAGTTTCTAATATGCCTTTATGAAGATCCTCTATGCACTACCAAGACCATTCATTTGACAAAAGATGATCTACATGGCATGATAGAGGGAGACAAACACATTTTTCTAAATGAGGAAGTGAACCAAGAACATCATGACTCTATCGAACATTGGTTCCATATGTCGACCACATTGAACCACCACTCTCTTCTTCAAAAACTCTTCACATCCTATCATTCGAATCAACTGGTTCCTCATGTTCAGGTACTTATTAAAGTATATTATTCAAGCCTAAATGTGAGTACATTCATAATCCTGTTACGCACGTGGCTTCATTGGAAATATTGACATACTTGAAAATGGGTCTTTTCTTAGGTAAGGTAGGATAATAAATAAATGAATAAGTGTTGCATATACTTGTTAGTTTGGTGCAACATCATTGTTTTGTCTTTTTCAATAATTGTAGCTATCAAGATGAGAAACTAATATTAATGGAGTTTTTTGCCCCAAAATTTTTAATATGTTTTTCAGCTGATAGCCAGATCTTTTTCCAACTTTTCTAAATAAATTAGGCTATGATGATTTGTTGCATTTTTGCAGGCATCCTCTTTTCAGTTGGATTGGGAGAACATCTTCATGACTTATTCAGGGAATTAATTTCATTTATTTCAGTTTTGTTGTTTCATCAAAACTGTCTTTTATTCTGATCTTTTGTTACCTAAGATTGTTTTGGAACAACTGAACCCATTTTTCTATTAATCTACTAAAATTTGTTTCTCTAAATACTACACTCTGACCTTTATTAGTTTTTCTCTACTATTTTTATGAACTATTTTCCTTGAATAAGTTTATAGTTTAGGTAATCATTAATAATGAAAAACTTAAAAAAGTTCAATCAAACCCAAGACTTTTTGTCACAACCAATCATTTTAAAGAGATTGCATTTCCATTCTTTATACAAAATTTTAGATCATTTATTATAGCAGTAACTCACAGCCTTGTCTTTGATTATACTATGGGATTAAATAAAGTTAAAAGTCCATATTATGAGGCCATAGGTAGCTAGTACAACCAAATATAATCTCAAATTTGGTCGGTAGAGCATTCTTATTAAAGAGTAACATGAGATTGCATGATGTTTCTACCCATGGGAACACTACCATAATTATATGGATAAGATGAACTTGGAGACTAGAAGAACCTTTAGATCATTCTCTCATGGCCTCATCCACCACACATTAATTAAGTTTGACCATGATATGTCTTTGGACTAATCTCAATACATAAGTCTATTTTTCACATGAACAATCTTTTATGGGCAATCTATAAAATATATTCCAACATAATACCCTCCCATCCTGTAAAAAGGTTTTCAGAGCTTCTCCTCCATTCACCCATGCAAAATCAACCTATGAAATTTTATCTCAAGGGTGAATTTCAGGACAAGAGCCTTTGATGGAAAATGGGTGTAAGAGGTTAACCCATCGGGATATTGAACAGGTATGTTTGTAGCGGGTACCGACCTGTGGTATGACTAGGCAAACCCATCGGGGTATTGAACAGGCTCGTGGGAAATGGGGCATTTTGTCTAGGGAGGATATTTCTTATATGCCAAAATTATCCCATCGGAGTACTGAATAGGCTTCTTGGCAATGGGTTCTGATTTTGATATGCCTAATATATATTTTTTTGTATGAACGACATACTTGTGTAAATCACTAAAAAGAAGCATGCATGGTTGAACTAAAGGTTAAATAAAATCCATCTATTTTTCATTTGAGAATAACCCTAAGTTGACCTTAAGACCCTATCATCCAATTCATACTATATCTAAGAAAAACTATCTTAAGAGTGGCACCATGGTCTTAGAAGCTTAATAAACTCAACTGTGAAATTTAGCTTTATTACTTGAATGACTGTAAATATTTTCAGAGTGGAAAGGTTGACTGGTTTCCTATGGGGCTTTCATTTGTTGAGACTGCTAATACTCTTTTATTTTCCTTCCTAAAGGAGAAAAAAAAATCCCTACTCTAATTTATACAGGGTTCTTTGAACATAAGTGCTACTAATATTTTGATGATTTTTGTTTAATAAAGGAAATAGAAATATTTGTTATAGAACATAAAATATGATTATACATTTTTGTGGTTCATGCTTGAATTATCTCGATCAGTCATATAGGGGGAATATTCATAAGTGATCTTCGAAAATTGTTCAAATATAAATTGTCAAAATGTGATAATGGATGTACTTCACATTATGATTAGTTTATTATACAATCTTATGATTTATCTCTGTGTGGTCAGGATTAACAATCATGGACTTTGTGCTCACAATTCATTAGTAGATCTCAAATTTATGTTCTTAGCAACTCTCATATTGCTATCAAGAAAAGTTGGCAGCAATTGTTTTCTTATAGCCGCATGCCACTCAGTCTTAAGCAGTTTGCACGAAGACATGCAAAATCTTGGGTTTTGGGGAGATCTCTAGATCCATTCTATATCTTCAGAATCTCTCTTCAACATTTCCAACATCTCCAACATCTTTAGTTCATCTCAACCATTTGTTTTTTGGATCTAGTAGATCAACTTTCGTTCTCTTCAGTAGTTCTCAACCTCTATCTTCCTCATCTTCATCTTTCAATGCTACACATCATGTTTCCACAAATATTTCATCCATTTCTGCATAGTTTCCACTTCAGTGTGCATTAGAATTCAAAGAATAGGTAACTTGAGGTAAACCATGTATAAATCTCTTTAATTTACTAAGAATTTGAAAAACATGATGCATAACCACTATCACCTACTCAACACTCTACTACCACTTAGAAAGTACCATTACAACTACTCACCAAACCTTCCATTTTCACTCCACCATTTATAATGAAAATTATACTCTGATCATAAGACCAAGCAATGAAAAGGAAATATGTGGTATACAAATACAAAAACAAATCAACATCTTTATTGTCTTGTCCTTGTACATCATAAAGAATTCCTAGTTCATTTGAATGTTTTGAATAAGAGGATGAATTCATGGTTGCCTATTCAAGCAAAGAACCACATGTAAATCTTGGTCTTAGAATGAATATAAGATACATAGTATAAATGTTTCCAAGTTCATACGACCACCATCCCCATCATTTCACATTCTCCACACTCATACCATTCACTATCACCATGTGATAACCCATCCTTTGTTTGTCCTCAATTTTCATGATAACTTTGTTTCTCTGTTTTAAATCAATCTGTGACCTTATAATCAATTTCTAGAGTGTCGCTCCACAAGAGCCAACACCTACACAAAAGGAACAAAGTCACAAAAATATATAAGAAAAGTATCAGAAGTTCTTCACCTTGTTTGCATGAGGACATGCAAATCCTTGGGTTTAGGGGTGTGTTGGGATCCATTTTTTTCATATTTTCGCTACACAAATACATTCATCATTACACATTCTCCCCGCATTTTGCCAATAATATATCTCTAAACACACCATAAACCATAATTACATGTCATCATTCGTCATTATATCCAGTGTGGTTAATACATCGTCTTTTCTATCTTTTTAGTGGTTAAAAGATGATTATATCATGGTTTAATAATGGCAGTTTGTGAAGTTTGTTTCTTGTACTAGCACAATCAATATTCCCATACCATTAATGTTGTTCAACATTATGCACCTATATATCTATGCTCATACCTGATATTGTAGCTTGTCATATTGGCGCACTTCTAGAAGGAAAACGAGAACATGGGTTTTGTCCAGAACGATGTTGACATGGTGACACGTGGGTCAGAATTCACCCAGATCGTACTTGTGGACCTCTAGCTCAGGGGGAATGACTCTGGAAAAAATAGCAAAAATCTCAAACTTCCAACTTGCGCCTTGATTTTCGTGCAAATGGTATCAGATCCAGAAATTCTACTATGTGGGTTTTGTCTATAATGTGGAAAATTGAGTAATACGAGGTCACTTTTTCCAAATTTGAATTATTTTGGAAGATATGGGTGGATCTATTACTGGAATCTTCCCAAATTGATGAAAAACCCAGATTTGGGGATTTGCTCCAAAAATTGGAAAATTTGTTTGTAAGTTTTGGGATTTGGTTCTATCCTCTTCCTTTTGGTTTATTGTGTATGAATATGTATCATATTCATTGAGAAGGGGATCCTTAGTGTGATTATTCTCAATAGAAGTCTCTTGTAATTAGAACATTGGTTCAAATAATATTTTTATGCAATGAAGTTTTGAAGCGTTTCTATAATCATTTGCAGTTGATTTCTCCTTCAAGTAGCACACAACCAATTGGGTAGGGCCCCTCAATTTGGTATGCATCGTTTCTTTGTTCTGTAATTTTATTTCTAGAATTGTATATGTGTTTTATTTCCTAGATTTGTTGTAGCAGCAAGTAGTTTTTTGTGTGTTTCTTATCATTTATTTCTCTAAGAACAATAGTCCTGCAATTAAATGTTATTTACCTTACCTTTGTATCAAGTACTCTATTATTTGATTGTTTTTAATCTTGTCTGTGTTCTTGATTTACTTCTACAAGAATCCAGGACCAACATGTTAGAGTTATAATTGCTAATCATCTTCAGCTTGAATATATATGTGATCTTGTGTTCTTGAATACAAATATAACTTCCATAACTGTCAATTGTGGTTTAAATAATTTCCAAGATGCATATCAAATATATGAACATGGTTATTAATTCTGAATATTATATTATTTTTCATGACCAATATGACATTCATGTGTGCACTTCATTCTTATAGTCACACTCCATTCCCGCACATACTATTTTCTGCTCAAAAGATTGATTGATCTTGAATTCACACACACAATCCTTTAAACAAAAGAAGTAAGTAAGCTCCTCTTCCAAGGATTTGTTTTCTTTGATCCCATCATTGTTCCTGTGTATCAGGTGTACTCATTTGAAGGGTAATTTTTGAGTTTTAATTGCATGACTGTGTACAGTCAGAATGTATATAGTGTAAACAAAGTGTTGAATGCAGATGGATAATTAAATCATTGTATGTATTATGAGTGGTTTGCTTTGTCTGTTTTAGGTTCAGTTCTTACATTCACATTTCATTTCATTTGCATGGTTTGAATTTAGATTTCATTTTCTATTTGTTTGATTGATTTTCTCTTTAGCTAGTTTTCTTTAATTTGACTTTGCCATAGTTTAAATTTCTTTTTTATTTATGTACTTTGATTTTACCTCTAGTTCTTCTTTCATTCATTTGGAAGTGTGATTGCCGACATTAGTTGTTAGAATAGGTTATAATAGGCTCCAATCCTTCATTTCCTATTCTTGCACCTCTAAGTCTACGACTCCCTGGTTGACAATTTAATGTTGGGAATTAATAGTGCATATATTTATTCCCACAACCATATCCATGGCCTAGAGACTCATACTTAATGTTCAAAAACCCATAATCTTGACTATCTCCATTTGGAGACTGAGGGTATCCTAGAAAGGTCCTTTTTGGTGGTTCAACATGTCATTGTTGGCCCTATATACCTAGAAGTATACCCATATCCAGTGCTCAAAATCCCATATCCACACTTCAAGGCCAAAGCTCCCCTTGAGAGGTAATCTATGGGGGTTTGAGGTGTCGATCAACCTTGAGCCCTATTACCCCCTCTCACCTAGAGGTAACTAGAGGAGATCACTCTCCATGATCATCCACATTGAATACAATGATCCTAGAGATGATGAACAACTCATTCACATGATCAACATGCTTTATCTGATGATAGTGGTCCAACACACATGAGGCACATTAGTCATTGTTTCATGTAAAGTGTTATATTTAATTCGTTAGGAATTTAGGTGAGGATCATGGGTTGAAGTTAGATAATGGATCATGATGCTTGGAAGTTATGTTTGTTTCCTTGTTTCACCTTGGTGGCCATCATATGTGTCCTAGTCCAATTTTATTACTCTCAGGGAATAGGGGTACTAATGGGAGGCCTTGATAGGGGTAAAATACACTTCCCTTCTATAATTTACACATTCCATGTATTTTCCTTCTGTTGTCCCATCTTTGGGAAATGGCTATTACATTTACAACAAAAAGGTTTGTGCCTTAATCCTCCTATGATAATAGGGGAATCAAATGCCTGAGGTTGATGTAGCTGGTAAGAAAGAATGTTAAGAGCATGTTATGAACTCAAAATGAAAAAGAAAAATGGGATGAGAAATGAAAAATCAAAATACAAAATTATTCTTGAGCTCTACCCCCTTAGTATGAGGTGATCACCCAAGTCCTAATGCACATAAGGAATACAAAATTAATAGAACATAATAAATCCTAATAAAAACATAATAAATGAAGAAACCTAAAAATGGGTCTTGCAAAGAAACAAATGAATAATTAAAAGGAAATAAAGGAGTTCATAATACACACACTCTCAATGAAAGGGTAACTCAAGCACCAAGTTCTCCCTCTACAAAGGAACTCATGGACATGAACCCACATGTGGTGTTGCATGTCAATGACACCATGACCATGAAATAAACCCCATACAATCTCATTCGCTTAAAATTACAATTTGAAGGGTTTCTTAACAACTATTCCTCTACTTGGGTAATTGAAACACATAATAAGGTCTTGTGATGGTCCTCCCATAGCTAAACTTGGAAAATTGCATAAGGTCTTAAGCTTGTGTGAACTTTGAAAAAGACACCTAATGTGAATTTCTTATTTCATTGTTGTATTAGATTATGGCCTACTTTATATGATTCTAATGAATCTTGTATATTGTAATGGTTGGTCTTACTTGATTCTATGAGCCTTTTTTATTGATGATGCACCCCTAGTATGCTCCTTTCGAAGATGTTTCATGATGACATTATGCACTTTTTGGAGGAATTTGCACCTTTGATGATGAGTGTTGGGCTCCTTGATGACTGGGCCTTCCTTCGTACAAATTACAACACCTCCCAGACCTTGTACATTGTACAAATTATCTTCGACATTTCACATTTATCCAAATGTGCCACTAGAGGGTAGGAATCTCATAGCTTGGACATTACACCCCTTAAAGAAATTAGGGTTTTTACGGATGTTTTTACACTTGTTGAGGTTGGTATACCCCTTTGGAGGGATGATGGATCATTTCTCATGAATTATGTTGGAATTTTCACCTTGGACATTGCACATTTGGAGGGTGATATCATTCTTGGATTGATGTTACTTTTCATTGAGCCGACCTAGCATGTGGGTGACGATTTTGCACTTGGTCTATGATGAGGTGTGACCCTATTGATGATGGGGAATGAATTTTGACAATTATTTTCACCTTTTGGGGATTGACGTGACCTTTGGATATAATTTAACCCTTGAAGAGATGACTTCACCCCTTTATTTTCCTCTACACTCACATGTGTTGGCTTTTGAGGGGACAATTTGGTGTTTTAACATTGTATTTTTATTTTGAGGCTATTTTGGGGGTTGGATTGATACCTATCCACCTTATATCATGGATTGTTATGATTTTGGGGATCTTAGAGAGATGGAATGCTAGGTTTGTCTCATATTTATATATAATGGTTTCCTCATTTGTAAATCATAACGCATCTTGTGGAGAACTACTACACCTATCTCTTATATTTATTTATCATCATGGAGTACTTGTGTACAATTTGTTAGAGATAATATAGTGTATGATTTTTAAGTTTCTTGTGGACGATTTCATGTTAGTGTTTCTTTCAGTCTCAACAATTTGACTAGTAAGTGTTCTTTTCAAGTCGTTGGTGCTTCATTATTGGTGTATTAAGTAAATTGTTTTATTAAAGTGGTGATAATTGCATGATACCTTGTATTCTCTTGAATAAACCCTTGTTTTGAAACATTGGTGAGGTTTGTAGTGGAATACCTCCCCTTGTTATCATTTATTTTGAGCTTGTTGAAGGACAAAAGGGAAATTCTAGGTTTTGTAGTGAACT
>ML780722.1:0-14434 GCA_009831015.1 Picea engelmannii
GAAGGACCTGGCAATTTCTCCGGTGGACGTAGCCCACACTGGGTGAACCACGTAAATCTGTGTCTCTCTTGTATTGTGTGTCTTCTGTGTTTTGTTTCTGCATTTGTTTTATTTTATTTCTCCGCGGTCCTGTTTTTCTAACAGACACTATGCCCGTTCCAAATGAAATGTGTACCCAAAGGTACTTTTCCTGTTATCTATGCTGCCTCCACAATCACTATCAGTGTATCAAATATCTCTGAAATATTCTGAAGTAGAATACATAATACCAAAATATTTTGTTGCACTCTAGGTGTGGATTGCACACATGTTTATCTTACTGGAGTAGTTTGGGCTAGGATTTGTGTCGTAGTTCCAAAAATAGAAGAAAATCTGCATTGACTTTTACATGGTGTTTGAACCACTTCCTCTTATGTGTCATCATGCTCAATATAATTAATAATTTTGATTGTCTTTGCTATGCTTCCATCTCATGCTTCATTCTTCACAAATTGAACATTGTGATTGATTATGACCTTCCTTGCAATAAGATCATACAGTTTTTATGCTTTTGTATCTTTAGAGTATCCAATAAATATACATTTATGTCCTTTGTTATCTTGCTTATTTCTTAGCTCATCTGGAACATATGCGTATGCGACACAACCAAAAACTTTTAAGTGCCCCACATTATGCTTCATATATGTTCAGGCTTCTTGAGGAAATATGTTTTTAACACTCTTTGTCAGACATATGTTCATGATGTATACTGCAGTTGCTACTGCCTCAACCCAATACTAATTTGAAAAATGTTTGGTTTCCAACATACTGCACACCATTTCCATGACGATTCAATTCTTTCTCTCTGTGACACCATTCTGTTGTAGTGTTTACCGTGCAATGAAATGCTTGTATATGCCATGAACTTTACAAAAGTTATGAAATTATGATCAATTATGATCAATGCATTATCTCACCGTGAATATCTCAAGTCTCGATGGAGATTCACTGGAAAATGTAGCATTAGGTTGTACAACCTGCTCAGAGACAACCTCTATTGCGGTTGTCTCGGTTGATGGGGCCGATGGAAATGATGAGGGTGGGTAGTGATGGACCCCCACGGGTTGTACAAGTGATTGCAACTCCCTAGGTCTGGAGAAAGGTAACCTAGAATCAAATCCCAGGGAGTGCAATAGTACTATAACTATCAAATATATCCACAATATGCATACATATTAATAAAATTGAATTATTAGCATAGATGATTTTAGGGGCGAAATTTCGCTCATGGGCGAAATTTAGGGGCCTCCAATTTTTTATTAGGCGAATTTTTGTATTAAAGTGATTTTTTAAAACTTATATCATTAGCCCGTAATTTATTTTAGGGGAAAAATCATGTATAGGGTTAGCCCGTGTTTTTAGGAGAGATAGAGGAAAAAAATTGTATTTCGCTCCTAAAATGTGGAGAGGCAAGCTTCCATTAGTCAAATTTCTAGAAGTATAGGAATTTTTGATAGCTTCTTCGCCCTTCCATTCGGTAAAATCGGGTTTTATGGTTTAATTCGCCCAGATTTTATGGTATGGCCACTGGGTAGCTACAATCTTCCCTTTGCCCGATTTCCAAAGAACAAGGGGATTTCTGAGCGCATTTTGTCCCTCCCACCTAGTATAAATTGTATGGGATCTGCCTAGTGCCCATATGTGCATTGGGTTAAAATCAAATCTTTGTTACTTGTCTAGTTCGTTCATGAGAACTACAGAGTCTAGTGAGTGAAAGGTTATTATTTATACCATCCCGAAAATCTCTAATTCCTCGGGGCCCGGTTTACCTTTCATATCTTGAATTTTCGTGCTTATTTCCCCTCGACATAATGGAAAAAAGGGCAAGAGATGGCAGTGGTGGAGCCGCCCGTTCAAATCAGAAGAAATTAGAATTTGGTACGGTTATCCCAACCCACTCGGAAGGTGTCGCGCGAGGCTTTGGCGGTGAATAATTACCAGGGTTTCCAAATTTCTTGATAGGTATTTACCTGGTCCTTCATCTCAGTGTGTTAAATTCCTCATAGAAAAGAATTATGAATCATATTGGTAAAATTAGAACAATGCTCTGTTTTGTAACAAGGAAATCCAGTTCTCGTAAATTGTCAACTTTTGTGTTATTAAGTATTACAATGTCTAAATCTAAATGTTCGGAAAAAGTGATCTTCACATATTTCAATGATTTAAGGGTTGTTAAAAAAAGTGACTGTCAAATATTTTAACAAGTTTCCATTTTGATATCACTTTCAACAACGTTTTGTCCTTATTATCAAAGTGACTTTCCTGCCATTCGTTGAACTTGCCTTAATTAGAGCATGTGCAATACTATCCTGAGTTTTAATCTTTATGTCGTTTCATGGATATTTCTTCTTTGAGTTTACTGTGAAGAAATGCTAGCACCACATCTATTTGATCCACTTCCAAATCATAGGTAGTAACAATGGCCAACAACAATCTCATGAATATTTCTTCTTTGAGTTCATTGTGAAGAAATGCCAACACCACATCTATTTGATCCACTTTCAAATCATAGTTAGTAACAATTTCCAACAACAATCTCATAGAGGACATTTTGGCTACTTGGGAGAAAGCCTCTTCATAATCAACACCTTCAAATTAAGAGTATCCCTCTTCTACTAAACAAGCATTGCATAAGTTGACATAATCAATTTCCTTATACATCTTCTTAAAAAACCATTTGCATTCAACTACCTTGCAACTCTTGTAAATGCCATGTTTGGTTATGTTCAAAGACCTTAATTTCTTCCTCCATGGCTTGCTTCCAATGAAAAGTAATCTCCTTTAAGAGCCTCTTTGGAATTTCTTGGCTCATCACCCATATAAGATAAAGAAATATAGATAAAATCATGTGTGACTCATAGCCATACTTTATAGGATGATTTCACTCATGAAGGCTCCTTTTTGAGGGTTTTAGTATTTGGTGGCCTTGCCATAGCAACACCATCAAACCCTAACCTTCTTGTCCTTGAGTTTAAGCCTTCCAAGCCATTAGTCTCACCTCAATTGACTCCTTTAACCCAAGGCACTAGTCTAGAAACACCTTTTGAGCTTGTTGTCCTTAAACTCTTTTTCAAACACTCTCAATTTTGAAACCCTAACTAACCTAGCGTCTAACCCTAGCGATTTTTGAACTAACCCTAATAAGATGATGTCTTGCCGATTTTGAAATTGTGTTTGGATAAAAAGGTGCGGCCTAGTCATCTTATCATAGCCATAGAGGTTTCACAAGTTTTCATTGGTTGAATTTGTCAAAACGTCCACTTCTTGGCTAGCTAACCCTAAAACCTACAACAGAAATTATATAGGTGACGTCACACCTTTGATCTCTTGTTCTACTTGCAACGTTGTGACAATTGTCATCTTATTTGATAGGTTTTGAGCTATTAATTACATCTATAAGCTTGTTTGGTAAAACGTTGTGCTCTTTGCCTTTCAAAATAACTTATTGATAGGGCTGACGTCATCTACATTGTAGCAACAATATTTATGACGCAACAACATTATTTATATGAGCTAATTTGAGATATTTATTGCATTGTGATATAATACAAAGACTTGATTGTGTACATTGAATGCTCCTATCTCTTGGTGTACTTATTGAAGAAGTGATACAAGCTATTTGTCTTTGTTTTGATAATCATTGACTTCGTCAATAATTATATCTAATCATTGCTCATATGTATATTTGGAGATAGTCATTAATGCTTTGAAGTATTAACCCACTACAACACATATTCTAGTTTATTTGTCTTCTCTCGCAAACAGGTGCCATCCAGTGGAACATATTCTTCTTGACTATCTCATCTTTGGCAGTAATCTGTGAAGGGGAATCTCTTACTTCAATCCATTATACCTTCAGCCCTTCATAAACCTGATTGCTTAGGGACGTCTCCCTTGGACTAGCCATCCTAAATAGAAAGAGCTCCCCATCGAGGTGACAGTGGGTGGGGAAGCTCCTGTTACGCCGGTTTTAAGCCTTGACTCAAGCTGCCTAAACCCTTCCTACAAACCGTGCGATAACAGGTCCTATTACAATATTCGACATGATCAATCCACAATGGGGATTGATCCTATAAATAAAATATCAATAATAATAAGAATACTCTTTGCAGTTACATTATTTCAAGATCAAGTAGGCTTACACAACCATTGGGTGTCTTCTCGACTTCAAAAAACCAACAACTTTCTTCCACCAAATAAATATGGACAGAGTGGCTCCCTTTTTCCTGTCTTGACCTCCTATTTTGTGCACGGATTCCACTTCCTCAAGACTCTCACTGCATTTCAATTCTAGGGAAAAACTACCATGGATCTACTAGGCCCTAAAAACTATAGGGCTCTGATAAACTACCAGGAACTAAGAACTATATTGCTTTGATACCACTGTTAATATACTGTTAAGAATATAGGCAAGAAAATAATATAACTAACAATATCAAGAAAGCAAAGAACACTAGCAGAAAAAGGCATGAAGTCAATTCAATTAATATGTACATCAATAATGTATATATAGTAAATATACCACAACTGTCCTCTAACGGTATGGCAAAAAATGCACGAAGCCAATTCAATTAATATGTACATCAATAATGTATATATAGTACATATACCACAATTGTCCTCTAAAGGTATGATCGTTAGGGTAATATAACGAACTAAGATTAGAGAGTTTTCCCATAGTTTTTAATTAAAATTGAAGCATTTCCCTTAGGCTTCTTTTGCATTATTATTTGAAGGATCTTTTAGATTTTTTTTTATCTTGGGCTTCTGTTTGGTATTGGGAGCAATGATGCCTCACCCTTTTACCCTTGTTTATTATTGTTTTTTTTTAGCAAATAACGGTTTTTGCTATTCAATTTTGAATCAAAAAAACTTTTCACTATAGACTTGAAACCATTACAATAATATTTATTATGAACCATTATAATAATACAAATATTTTATAAATAAATAAAAAATATTAAGAAAAGTAAAAACAATTTTTTATCAATTTTCCTAATCAAAGTGTCATGTACTAAACCTACTACTAAGTCTACAACATGGGAAAATATATAATTTTCTAATTAATTATAAAAATGAATATTCAAAAAAAACATTGATAGAAAGACTTATTTTCACTACTTTAGTAAAAGATGATTATTATTATTATTCTTTTATTATATATCATTGATATTAAATCTCAATTTTCATTAATTCATAACATAGATATACATAACATATTAATTCATGAAAAATAAAAAAAACTCTATAAAACTTATTTCAATTGTTTCAATCCTAAAATTTATTTCAATGTTTTCAATCCTAAAAATAATATATAGCATATTAATTCATGGAAAATAAACGAACATTATAAAACTTATTTCAATCATTTCAATCCTTAAAAAACCATATAAAACTTATTTCAATTGTTTCAATCCTAAAATTTATTTCAATGTTTTCAATCCCAAAAATAATATAGCATATTAATTCATGGAAAATAAAAGAACATTATAAAACTTATTTCAATCTTTTCAATTCTAAAAATAATGTGTTAGAAACATATTAAGTGATTCCATGTTTTATTATTTTTATTTATGATAATAATGATATGATTATCATTAGGTTGAAAATGACTTCAATTTTTTAATAAAATATATTTTAATTTATATTACAATCAAAAAGAAATTTAAAATTTTCATTTGAAGGGATTTGAACTGGTGTTTAAATTTGAAGTTTACTTTAAAATAATTTTTTGATATTTTAAAATTTTTAGTGTTTTTTAATTTATGTTCATTTAAATTAAGGGTTTATAAATTCCAAATTAAAAAAAAAATTCATAAATACAATTTGAAGTTTACTTTAAAATAAATTTTTGATATTTTAAAGTTTTTAGTGTATTTTAATTTATGTTCATTTAAATTGAAGGTTTATAAATTCCAAATTAAAAAAAAATAAAATAAAAAAAAAAATAAAAAAAAATACAAAATGCTATTTAATTAGAAAAGTTGATAATTAACTTAGTAATAAACAATATTATCCTAATAATATATATAAAATGAAAATATATTTTAATTTAGCCAATTTTCTTATAAAAAAATATATTAAGTTACTCTATCTAACTCATTTAAGTTGTGCAAAATTTCAATATTATATTGATTAAAAGATTAATAGGTTTATTTTGTTCAGAGAATTTTTATTTTATATTATTTATAATTTTCAAATTTCAAATTTTAAAAATTATTAATATAAAGATACTTGAAAAATATTTTGATTTTCCATTGCTAAGTTTTATATATATATATATATATATATATATATATATATATATGGGCAATAGGAATTATTTATTTCTTCATAAACTACAATATTTCCTTCAAAGTAGAAATTATTCATAATAATTATTATGAGTGGATGACACATAAACTAGTTATGTTGTTGGCATAAGTATATATATATATATTGTGAAGAAGATGTTGTGGTTTATGGAGAAATGAATAATTTTGTGAAGGGGTCCCTATACTATATATATATATATATATATATATATATATATATATATATGATGAGGCCACTTGTATGGCTCTCATTCAACCTTTGTTAAGAAAATTCTTCTTCAAAAACCACATTTTTCCCATGTAAATAGGAGGTGAGGTTGTTAAGAAAATTCTTCTTCAAAAACCACATTTTTCCCATGTAAATAGGAGGTGAGGGATAGAGAGAAAGCGGTTTGATCCTACATAAGCTTATGTTGTTAATATTCATTTCTTGAGAAGTTTGAGGGTTTTCTAGGGTGATTATCCATAATACTAGACTAAAGCTAGTAGAGAGAAATTGCTTTACTAGGAAAGGAGGTCATCATCAAACATGTGGTAAGTTTGTTAAAAAACGAGAGAGAAATAACATAAAAAGAAAGTGAGACGAACAAAGTTCGGTCACTAAAAGAATATCCAATATAAATAGGATAGTACACAGAAATTCATATAGGATAATAATAATATGAATAATGTATATGAATATGAGATGATGAGATACAATAAAAATGAGGGCCTTATATACCCATGCAGGGGTTCTTCCATGAAAAGACATGATCTTTCATTGGGAAGGTGTCTCTTCATTAATTATTCATTAACTATTATAATGTATTTATATTTATTATTATATATTATGTTCATAACTGAAGTATGCACACAGATCCATTATTTATCATGGAAACACTTAAAGCAACACCCTAATAGATATCTATTAACCTTGGCCAAATCAACCAAGAGAGGCTACATCTACCAATTAAGGCTACTTGAGGCATCTTACAAAGGAGTATATCAAGCCACTTAGAGGGATTGAGGGCTTTTGAATTTGGGGGGGCTGCTGAGGAGGGGTGGAGTGTGAAAATGAGAAGCCCCGGGATTTGAGGAGAGAGAGCTCACCTGGATTAGTGGGGAAGTTTTCTTGGGTTCACAATTGTAGCTGAAGAGTTTCCTAGAGATGCAAGAGGATTGTATTCTAGAGGAGGGTGGGAGGAGAGGGGTGGGAATGAAAGATTCTTCTGTTCCTCTTTTTCCATAGTTGCCAAACTATGAAGCCTGATAAGAGTTTCCAGGTTTTGTTCAAGATAGGACTTTTGAAGGAACCAGAACCTCAATCCCTGATTGCGCTTATGATGTTGTTTTTAACTCATTTGGTTCTTCTCATGAGCTGAGTGGCTTCATTCTAGATGTCCTCACTGAGTGGACAGTCGTTTAGGAGGTGCTCCATGGTTTCTTCCTGGATATGGCAGAGATGGAAAATCGATGGGCCAATGAAATCTTGTCTTTGAAGATTGTCCTAGGTTAAGATCTTGTTTTGAAGTAGAATCCAAAGGAATGTAGAGATTTTGGGCCAGAGTTTTGATTTCCATATTGTTATCCAGATGCTATCTTTTTGAAGATTTTGGAATTTCTCCTGTAGAGTGTATCCCTCTTTGAGAGTGAAGCTTCCATGAGGTGTGTATCCCCATCTGAGAATGTCTTGGTATGTGCTTTTCCGGATTCGCCTTTGGGATGTTGCTTGTTTCCAATGTTGCAGGTCATAGTCCATTGCCACTTGGAGTTCCTGATGGGTTGATTTCCAACTTCTCTAGAGAGAGTTGTTGGGGGTATCTGTCCACAAATATTCCACTTTGAGAGTGGCAAGATCTTGAATATGATTTTCATAGGATTGTATATTTTCTTCCAATTGAAGGGGTGGCATTTCCTACCAGGAATCCGTCCAGAATAGGGCATTCTGGCCATTGCGAACTTCCTAGAAAGCATGTTCCTGTATGAGTGGCCGATTTTTCTAGGCCGCATTCTAGATGTTGGAGCCTTGAATTTTCTCATGCATTCTTATAAGATGGATTTGATGCGTATTTGGGGCATATTTTAATTTCCATAGTTTTGCCCAGATCTCTGCTGGCATTTTGACCCATCTCCACCAAATTCTTTCCCCCATGGTGCTATTTAATTTTCCAGGGTCCCGAAGATCCAGACCACCTGAAGATTTGGGCTTACATACTTTGTCCCAGCTGACTAGGGCCCATTTTTTGTCCGGGTTATGTCCATTCCATAAAAAGTTTCTTTGCAGATTCCTTATTTTCTTTATTACAAATTGGGGGGCAACTAGGGTTGAGAAGAGCTAAGCAGGGATGGCTTGAAGGACTGATTTTAAGAGAACTATTCTGGCTGGAAGGTTGAGGGAATGAAAGGTCTAATTGCTAAGACGGTTGGAAATGGAGAGTAGGAGAGAGTCCCAGAAGATGTTTCTGGCTGCTGAGTTAGAAAGAGGGAGTCCCAGGTAGCGAGAGGGCAGAGTGCAAACATGGGTATTCAAAAGTTGAGAAAGGTGTTGTTGGATTGCTTCAGGAGTATTAAAAAAGAAGAGCTGCGACTTGGCCATATTAAAGGTGGTGTTGGAGGCTTCACTGAAATCAGAGAGGATGGAAATAGTTTATTTGCTTCTTGCACAGTGGGGGTGTTCATCAACAGCGTGTCATCGAAAAATTGGCTATGGGAGGCTGCCGATTGTAACCCATGAAGAGGGAGGCCTTGGAGGGATCCATTTTGAATTGAAGCCTTGATATAACGTCTTAGGCCCTCAACCATTATGACAAAAAGGAAAGAGGAGAGAGGGCCACCTTGCCTTATTCCTCTTGTGGGGGAGAGGGGTTGAGAGAGGACTCCATTGACGAGGATTGAAAAAAAGGTTGAGGAAATGAGGTTCATTATCCAAGAGATCCAATCCTTATTGAAACCGAAAGCCGATAGAAGAGCTTTCATGTACTGCCAGCTTAATTTGTCAAAATCTTTTGAAAGGTCAAGTTTTAGAAGCATACCTGGAGTACAGGTACTTTTGAGCGAGTGAATAATTTCATGGACAAGTATGACGATATTCCTGATTTTCCTTCCTTCGACATATCCTGATTTCTCCTTGGAAATGATAAAGGGGAGTATTGGCTTGAGTGTTAGAGCTATGACCTTGGAGATGATTTTGTAGATCACATTGCAGAGTGTTATGGGTTTGAAATTATTCGTGTTTGTTACTCTTTCTTCTTTGGGTATTAGGGTGAGGAAAGTGGCATTTAGTGTTGGAAGAACTTTGTCTGAGCTACGTGGTTCCTCCACTAGATGCCACACTTCATCCCTTAGCATTGGCCAACAAGAGTGGAAGAAGTCTGTGGTGAATCCATCTAGGCCTGGAGCCTTGCCTATGGGTAAATCATGAATAACCTGATCCACTTTTGCTTGCGTTATTGGTGTCATGGGAGCCTCATTCTGTTCCTGGGTGATAATAGTTGGGATATTTTGGGTCACCCACTCAATTGTTGAGGTACGGTCCACCTTTGGTTCTGAGAGGAGATCCTTGTAGAAGTCTGACAACTCCTACGATATTTCATGATGAGTTAACAAGGTGTTTCCTTGTGGGTCTTCCAACTTCCTAATGCGATTGATGAGGCGTATGTGGATCATGGACTGGTGGAAGAATTTGGTGTTTTTCTCTCCCTCGTTGAGCCATTGAACCCGAGATTTATGTCTCCACAATATTTCTTCTTGCTTGTATCTTTCTTCCAGTTGCCTTTTGATTTCATTCTCCTCCTGTTTCTCAGTGATTATGTGTCCCGAGTGAATGATTTTCCCCTGAAGGTCCTCTAGTTTTTGTTCTAGTAGTTTCCTTTCCTGGAAGATGTTCCCGAAGACTTCTTTGTTCCATTTATGCACCTGTTGTTTAAAGTATTTGAGCTTTTGTTGGAAGCAATACATTTTTGTGCCCCTCTGTATTTCCATTATGCTCCACGTGTGACGGGCTAACTCCTGGAATTCTGAATGGGAGAGCCAAAAGTTTTCAAATTTGAACGGTTTTAACTTGGGGGTGGAAATAGTGTCAACCCATAGCTAAACCGACCAATGGTCCGAGCCTGCCTTCAGGAGGATGTTGGAATCTACTACGGGGCCTTCTAAAAGGAGAGTTTCCGAAATGAGAAAGTGATCTATCCTGCAGGCTATTTGTTGGTGATTTGATCTTTTGTTGGTCCAGGTGTAGGTACCATTGCCAGTATCTATGTCTACCAGTCTGAGGTTCTCTATGAGTTCCTGGAATTTTACGCTATCTTGCTCCAGACGTCCCTCCTCGCCCTCTTTTCTCCTCCTCTGTGAAAATCATGTTGAAAATTAAAATTAAAAAAACCTTATAAAACTTATTTCAATTGTTTCAATCCTAAAATTTATTTCAATGTTTTCAATCCTAAAAATAATATAACATATTAATTCATGGAAAATAAAAGAACCTTATAAAACTTATTTCAATCTTTTCAATCCTAACTTATTTCAATCTTTTCAATCCTAAAAATAATGTGTTAGAAACATATTAAGTGATTCCATGTTTTGTTATTTTAATTTATGATAATAATGATTATTATTATGTTGAAAATGACTTAATTTTTTAATAAAATATATTTTAATTTTTATTACAATAAAAAAAAATTAAAATTTTATTTTAAGGGATTAGAACTAGTGTTTAAATTTGAAGTTTGCTTTTGATATTTTAATTTTTTTTAGTGTTTTTTAATTTATATTCATTTAAATTTAAATTGAGGATTTATAAATTCCAAATTAATTTTTTTTTGATGAATACAAAATGTTATTAAATTAAAGAAATTGATAATTAACTTAGTAGTAAACAATATTATCTTAATACTATATATAAAACGAAAACATATTTTTTTTTTTTTAAATAAAAAAAAGAGGGTAGTACCTTCTATATTAGATAAGCACAGAACTTTATACAAAAATTCAGAGTCATGGCTAAAAATCACCAAAAATACTGTCGGAATCCGGAAACCAGTATAACTGAGGGTCTGATAGCAGTTTTAGCAATAATACATATAGTTGAGAAGCCCCTGTCCTGCCCGAAGGAAACCAGGACAGGTGCTAATGGTCCAAGAGTGCATGAAACAGAAAAGCAGTAAACAAAAGTCAGGAAATAGTAAAACCCAATCCCCCGTTGTGCCGTCACCTTCACCCACCTGCCAGGTGTGCCTCGCTGGAATAGCAAACTCCTGCGCGCACAGGGGACACTTATGCTGAGCTGGAGCACCGGAGAACGCGCCGAGGAGGATGTCTAAACGCTGACTCATGAGGATCGTCCTGAGTTCCATGTCCGCCAGGTGGCTACGAAGCTCGAAGACCAAGGCCAGGTGTTCGTCGCTAAGAAGAAAACCATGCATTTTGCCACCCGAGCCGCTGCAAGGAGCATTCCCCGAGTCCAATTCCTCATCCAAGCCTGTCGCTTCCTTTCTCTGCTCCGCTCGAGCCTCATTGTCCATAGTCACCTCAGTATGAAACGATGGCAGGTCTCTCGGCTAGGGAGTTTCTTCAATGATGCAGCCCGGGGCTTCATCTTCTCTAATCAAGGCGCGAACAGAGCACTCCATGGCACAAGGCGCCACAATGCAAGGCAAGTCTCCAATAGACGGGTCCTCCTCCACTATGCAGGTGGGCAGCTCGACCTCGTGCTCGGCATCCCTCACATTACTAGATTTACAAATGAGATTTTCCCTGCTGCAGCCAGCTTTCCGCTCAACAATGGTGTCGAGCAACCTTCGCCGTTCTTCTCGAGCCTTTTTGCGAAGAATTGAGGACGCCAAAGCGAGAGCACATTCCAGCTGCTTCTTTCTGCGGCGCTGCGCCCTGTGAGCGTCCCATGCCGAGCCCCGACGAGACCTGGCACGCTCGCGAACCATTGAGACCGGGTCGTGAATGCAGGCTCCAAGTAAAAACAGCACAAGACTGAAAATTCCGAACGAGAGCAGCAGCATGTGCAAATCCCAAACAAACCTTCACAGACAGGTTTTCCCCGAGAGCAAAGAGCCCTCACCAAAGTGCATAGCGGAAGTGATGAACGATCGAGCGAATGACATAGCAAACTCGCTCTGTCCTGGCTCATAAAATGACTCATAACTAGCCTCCATTGAAATCTGTCCTTTCGAATCCATGACCGGTTTGAACTCGCGGGAGTAGTAAATTGTCACTCGAGGGAACCTCGCCGTCGTATGATCCCTGCGATGGCCTGCCCCCATTGTTAATGCTAATGCGTGGGTGGCTTCCATCCGCAGTTAAACCAACACTTAAAGCCATCCTTAGTGCGTGTCCATGTGTCGCTGACGCTGAGTGTCGTGTCACCCCATCCGGGGCTGGGAAGTCTCTGCTAGCGAGGTCTTTGCATCGCGAAGAGAGGGAAGTCTCTTCAGAAATGTTAGCCTGCCAGTGTATGAGATCTGCCTTTGAATCAATTCCTGTGTTGGCCAGGTGGTCCGCAACCTTATTGGCATCACGCTTTATGTGAGAGGGAATGAGAGTTAAGTTGGGATGGATGAACTCACTAAGGTCCTCCAGGAGCCCGGAAAGTCGCCAGCTAGGGGAAGTCCGCCCAGGAGGCTTACCATGAAGGATTTTCGAGATGAGTTGAATTATTACTTGAGAGTCGCCTTCAATGATCAACCAGTGATACTGGTGTTGGACCGCAATCTGGAGGCCTCTTAGGAGGCTTGTGAGCTCAGCCACATTATTCGTGTTTTTACCCAAAAAACCCGTAGCCAGGTGGATAATTTGGCCTACATGGTTCCGTAGGACAGCTCCATAGCCCGCTGGCCTAGGGTTCCATCTAGAGGCTCCGTCGAAGTTGAGCTTGATGAAGCCAGAGGGGGGAGGGGACCAAACCGAGGGGCTGCTTTCCTTTATCCTGTTGGCCTTTCCCTGAGTTTGCATGCAGCGACGGAGGTTCCAGCCCTCAAGAATAGGCTTCTCCTCAATCTTACATTGATTATCTTCTTGAGTCCAATCCTTGCTGAGAATGGTTTCCCGGATGAACCGCTTTATTCTTTCCCAAGTGTTGGAAGAGGGGGACGGATTGGAGTTGAAAATCCTCTGTTTTCTTTCTTTCCAGATCGCCCAAAGTGTGAAGCCCGGGAGCAGCTGCCAGATGCGTTGGAGTATTGGGTTGTGGAAAGAGAATGTTTCCCAGATGACCAGGGTGTCCCGAATACTACCACGATTCCGCTGGGAGCGTCGCATCGCTGTAGCTCCCCAATCCCATATCTGCTGACTGTAATGGCACATGTTAAGGAGGTGTTCCATGGTTTCCTCACTTTGATGGCAGAGTGGGCATCTGGAAGGTCCAGTGAATCCCCTCTTAAGGAGGTTGTCCCAAGTGAGGATGCGGTTTTGGGCCGTGAGCCAAAGGAAAAGGGAGACCTTGGGCCAGAGAAAAGGTTGCCAGACCCTGCTCCAGATTGGCTCGGGAGCTTGATTTGGGAGATTCAGAAGGAGGTGATAAGCTTCTTTGACCGAGAAAGTACCTGAGTTGGAGTGCCCCCAGCGGATTAAATCCGCGCCTTATTTAAGTGGAATTTTCCTGTGTGACAAGCATTCCTGCCACGGTAGCAGGTCAAAATCCTCCTGAATCTGAAGCTCTGTTTTGCTTAGCTTCCATTGTCTCCAGTCCAACCTTGCTTGAGTTGGTAGCCAAAAGTCTTTGACCCTTTCGAGGCCTTGCTGCTGAAGTTTGAGCTTGAGAGGTTGGAGGCGTTCCGCTTCAGCAAGAGGAGTTAGTTGTTGCCAAGAGTCCTGCCAGAATATTGCACTTTCACCATTTCTTATTTCCCAGAAGGCATACTGCTGTATTAGGGATCGATTTCGCCAAGCGGTATTCCAAATATTGGATCCTTGCCTTTGTTCATTAAGTCTGATTAGTTGGTCGTGTTGCACGATGTTGGTCACTATAATTGCTTAATTAATTTCAAACAACCAAGTGAAACATAAATTATCAACCCAGGGAAGTCTTTTGTTTCAAAGATAGCTGCGCACCATATATGCTCAATTCCAAAAGCACTTAGTGTTGTAGTAAGGAA
>ML780722.1:27708-64020 GCA_009831015.1 Picea engelmannii
AGCAAGAATAATATCCTTCTTGATAATATAAAGCAATAGCACGAACAATCATCACAGTAGCTCCTTTAGAGCTATCACTTATAATTTATCTGAAGGAAAGATTAAAGGTAAGGAATACAATACGAAATGAGGTCAACACTCTCGTAGTGTTGTGACCAAGCATTCTTCCATGGCAACCTGGAACTAACACACGAGGTTTCTCCTTGAGGAGGTGTTAGTCATATCAAGCAAAGTATTTACATCTATATTCTCACATGCTACCGAGTATAATACTTTACGATGATTGCTATCTCAACTAAAGTCATCAGCTTGTCATGTGTACCTTTGAATCTTGATTAATCAAACTTGGAGCCTTGTCCTCAAGAGTGAGTGCTTGCTTTTCTTCCAGGTCTCCTTCACTCAAGTGACGAGTGCTTTCTTCAACCTTTCTGTTGTACTAAGACCATACACTATCTGGACAAAAGGTTAGGTTAGAGGATAAGCTCTATGATCAACTTTCAATCCTTCTAATAATTTGATCATAGCGTCAACGTGCAACACTGATTAAGAAAATGTCATGATAAATAGATGTATATAAGAATAATCACACCTGGGTTGCATCATTCCTCTAAATGTGTTGGATCTTGAGATCCTTCTGGATCTATGGCAAGAGATCCCTTCTCTGGCAAATACTCTTTAGGGTTTAATCATTAAACATATGTAAGTACATACCTCTGATGGCATTTGTAGGTAGTGGCTCCATCTGGTAGCAGCGGTAATCATTGCCAACTCTTGAGAAAATTTCAAGGGTGATTGCAACTGGTTCTATGGCTACAACTACAACTGGTACTGTAACTACAACTGGTTTTGAGACTGCAACTGCAACTGCAACTGCAACTTAGTGTTTTATGAGGAAACCCTAATTTTTCAAACTTTGAATTTTGAAATTCTGATCCAGGGGATAGATGCGCTGGGTTGAGGCGAGTTAGCTGGTGCAGTCGGAATTTCGAAAATCCAACTTTTATCCCCTCAAACTTGATCTACGGATTTCTGGACTGGTGCTACTGGTTTTTCTGGTACTTCTGGTACTCTGGTTTTCTGGTACTTTGTGAAACTAGGGTTTCTCTTTTTGGGAGATCTAGCCACTGAAAATGTGCGCTCTAAGTGCCAAAATGATCCTTGGGGGAGGGCACAACTTTCTAGGTGGTTTTGGAGCTGAAAAGCTTCACTTTTGCAAAACCCTAATTTTTAGGTACGGTAACAGTGACGTTTTTCCTCTTTCGAAATATGCTTCCTTCAGGTTGGCTCTGATACCATGTTAATGTTTATTCCATTATTATAGTTCTTTGCATGTCAATAGATAAGAACAACATAAGAACAAGATCACTGAGAAATACACATTCACAAGAGACACACCATTTATCCTGGGAAACCCTCTAGGGGAAGAAAACTCAACAAAAACTTCCTTATCATAAATTGCCAATACAATGTTCAAGAGATAACTCAAACCAATACAGATAGTCCTCTCGAAAAGATGCGTCACTCTTCTTCTCCTCTCTCCAACTGGTAATTGCAGCTTGCCTCTTAAGAAAATGAGCAAGTGAGTTGTGTGATAAAGTGAGGCGCTAGCCTCCCTATATATACAAGACTGGCATGTGTGAAAGGTTTTCAATGGCAGGGCCGACCTCTCATTTTGGGTGGGTAAACCCACCTTTAATTTAATTGTGGGTCTCAATAATAACTGCTGGGGCCGACTTCTTATTCTGCCTATTATAATTGTCCGATGACCAATCCGCAAAAGGGGATTTGGTCCTAATACAATTACCGACATGATTAATCCGCAATGGGGATTAATCCTATGAATAAAATAACAATAATAATAAGAATACTCTTTGCAGTTACATTATTTTAACAGTCCTTAAGTCATTGAATCTACACTGAAAGTATTACATGTGAGTTTATGTGTTGAGAGTAGCACAATGTCAATAAATTATTTTGTTAAGTGTTATTATCACAGTGTGTGGTAAATCATGCAATCTGTGATCTGTGTGGTAAGTCCTGAGAGTTAAACGACAAATAATTTTACTACGCAGTCTTTGCAACTTCGTTGTGCAGAGTATGTCTGTGCGATGTAGATCCGAGATTTGGTATCAAAGAAGGTTGACCAGAGTAGGTTCTATTAGAGAAAATTTTATCAGAGTAAGTTTTCAAGAGAAGCAACTCCGTTTGAAGGTTAAATATGGCTTCTACTTCAAATTTTCAACCTCCCACTTTTATAGGAAAAATTATGAGTTATGGTCCTTGACCATGAAGGCATCATTTTTGGGTCAAGATGTATGGGAAGTAGTCGAGAATGGCTATGTGGAACCAACATATCATGAAACATATAATGCACTCACGCAAGATGAGAATGATGATTTGAAATATCAAAGGAAAAAGGATGGACAGGTGATGTTTTACATACATCAAGACATGAATGAAAGCATACTCCCAAGAGTCGCATAAGCAAAGCAAGCCAAGGAGGCATGGGACATATTACAAACCTCTTATCAAGGTATGGACAAAGTTAAGACTTCAAAACTACAAATTCTTAGAAGAGATTTTGAAACTCTATCAATGAAGGACTCAGATTCGGTAGTTTCATTTTATACCCACGTTATTGGCCTAATAAATCAGATTAAGTCTCATGGAGAAACCATAGAGGATAGAAAATTTGTTGAGAAGGTACTTAGGAGTCTTCCTCCTAAATTTGATACCCTTGTTGTGACTCTAGAACAGAGTAACGACATGAGTTAGTTTAGTCTAGATGAATTGCAAGCTCCCCTCATTAATCATGAACATGGATTAAATAGGTCAAATATATCATTAGAGAATGAATTTTATGCGTACTCATCTATAAGCCATGGAAGAGGAAGGGGGAGAGATAACACTAGAGGAAGAGGAAGATGTTCTGTCAGAGGTGGACGTAGTAGCAATCTTGGAAACACTGGTGGAAGAGGTCAAAACCAAAATAACAGTCAACCAAGTAATCATAAATTTGATAAATCAAAGATTCAGTGCCATAATTGCAAAAAGTATGGACATTATGCATATGAGTGTAGGAAGAGATAGTATAATCAAAACAAGTAAGGTCAAGATCAGTCAAACATTGCAAATAGTCCCTCCAGCTCTATGTTTATGGTGCACGTTGAAGCAGTGCCTATAGTCTCACCATTTGAATGCAAAGTTGCTCAAGAAATTTCATGTGACATATGGTATCTAGATTCATGCTGTAGTAATCACGTGACATGAAAGTTATACTTGTTTTCTAGTTTGGATATGTCGGTCCAAACTATAGTTTCACTTGGAACAAATATCCAAGTTACTGTCTTAGGAAAATGAAGTATAAACATTTTAACTAAACAAGGAGAACAAAAAGTTATTCCCGATGTTTATTATGTTTTTGGTCTAAAGCATAATTTGATTAGTACATGACAAATATTACAAAAAGGATATAGAATATATATGGAAGATAATCATTGTGTGATTATGGACAAATATCCAAGCAATCAACTTATTGTAAGAATTTAGATGACAAGCAACATGTTGTTCCCATTAACATTGAAGCCAACCATGAAGAGAAAAAATCACAGAATCTTTCTATGACACAAAAGATGCATAGCATGACACTACATTTACAACAAAAAGTATGCGTAGTTCCAATGAAGGAAAAACTAGTGCACGCATTACCAAGAAAGAATAAGACAATAGCGCAGAGATGCAAGCAACATTCCAATATGAAGTACAAGATGATTCCTAGTTATGGCATTTCATATTTGGACATTTGAATTTTGGAGCTCTGAAACTGCTACACACAAAGGATATGGTAAAAGGTTTGTCATTGATTGAAAAACTAGAAACAATATGTGAAGGTTGTATTCTTGGAAAGAAACATAAAGAATCATTTCCAGTTGGCAAGTCATATAGAGCAAAAGACCCATTGGAAATTGTACATTAAGATATTTGTGGACCAATGCAAACACCATCTATAGGAGGAAGTACATATTTTCTGACATTCATTGATGATTTCTCAAGAAAGACATGGATTTATTTCCTAAAATATACATATGACGCATTGGGTTGTTTTCAGTTGTTCAAATCACTTGTGGAGAAGCAAAGTGGTTATTACATCAAATTTATAAGAACTAACAGAGGAGGTGAATACATTTCAAGAGAATTTCAAAATTTTTGTAAAGTTCATGGCTTATACAAGCAATTCATTGCGCGATACACACCACAATAGAATGGTGTCGCAGATAAAAAGAATCGAACCATCATGGAAATGGTGTGCAGTATGTTGGAAAGCAAACATTTTTCAAATTAGTATTGGGTTGAGGCTGTAGCAACTGCAGTATACATCATGAACATATGTCCAACAAAGAGTGTTAAAAACATATTTCCTCAAGAATCCTGAACATTTATGAAGCATAATGTGGCACACTGTTTTTGGTTGTGTCGCATACGCACATGTTCCAGATGAGCTAAGAAATAAGAAAGATAACAAAGGACATAAATGTATATTTGTTGGATACTCTAAAGATACAAAATCATAAAAATTGTATGAACCTATTGCAAGGAAGGTCATAATTAGTCACGATGTTCAATTTGTGAAGAATGAAGCATGGGATGGAAGCATAACAAAGACAATGTGAATTATTGATTCTATTGAGCATGATGACACATAAGAGGAAGTGGTTTGAACACCATGTTAAAGTCAGTGTACATTTTCTTCTATTTCTAGAACTATGACACAAATCCCAACACAAACTACTCTAGTAATATCAACAGATGTGCAATCCACATCTACAATGCAACAAACTCTAGCAAGCAGTTGAAGTAGTTCTACATCTCCAAATCCAATGTTAGCAAGTTTGTTACCAAGAAAGACAAGAAGTATGTGCGACATCTATAATGTTGACACAACAAATTCATTTTCAATTTTTTTTCTCTATTTTCACAAATAGATGATCCATTAACGTTTGAAGAAGTTGTCAAAGATGATGTATGGGCACAAGCTATGGATGAAGAAATCAGATGCATAGAGAATAATCAGACGTGGAAATTGGTAGATGTATCTGAAGACAAGGATGTGATAAGTGTGAAGTGGATTTATAAAACCAAGCAATATGTAGAAGGAAATGTGCAGAAGCACAAGGCAAGACTAGTTGCAAGAGGTTTTACACAACAACCTAAAATTGATTTCAACGAAACGTTTTCCACTATTGTGCACATGGACACAGTTTTCCACTATTGTGCACATGGACACAGTCAGAACTATGTTAGCCATTGTTGCGCATAACAAATGTCTTGTTTATCAAATGGTTGTAAAGTCAGCATTCCTGAATGGACATTTAGAAGAAGAAGTATATGTGGAATAACCACAAGGATATGAGATTCAAGGACAATAAAATAAAGTGCACACATTAAAGAAGGCACTATATAGATTAAACCAAGCTCTTAGAGCTTGGTACAGTCGCATAGATTCCCATCTCAAACAGAATGGATTTAAGATAAGTGAATGTGAGCCAACACTGTACATCAAAGCAAATCAACAAGGTAATATGTTAATTGTTTGCTTGTATGTAAATGATTTGATTTTTACAAGTGATTTTGGTGTAGAAGAATTTAAGTCAGTCATGAAGGATGAATTTGAAATGACTGATTTAGGGCTTGTGATATATTTTCTAGGAATTGAAGTTCACCAATCCAAAGTTGGTATATTCATTTCACAATCTAAGTATGCACATGAAATTTTGAAAAGATTCAACATGATAAATTCCAAAGAATCCCGAACACCTATCATAACAGGATTGAAGTTAAGTAAGGAATATGAAGGGTCCAAGGTGGATCTCACACTGTTTAAAAGAATGGTAGGAAGTCTTATGTATCTGACAGCAACAAGGCATATGATATTATGTATGGAATGAGCGTGATTTCAAGGCTCATGAAAACAAAGATGCTATTTTGTCACACATGTCAAGCCAGGGTGTTAGAAGGCTTTTATTTAATGAGTCGATCTTTATCTTTCTCGAGCTCTATTATGCAGATGATAGTCAGTTGGAATTTATTTCCGTCTTAATTGTTTGAGTCAATTTTACTTCTACAGGAAGTTTCAGCTTTTATCTATATATGTGTGAGTCTGTAAGTAGAAGTTGTAGCATATGCAATAGTCGATAGGAAGATCGAAAACAACTGAAGGTAGTCGAAGAAGTCTGAGAGCACAAGCTCTGTGTGTTTTGTAAATTTGCAGAAGTTGTTGGAGCTGAAGCTTATCAAAGTATTGTAATATGTAACCGAGTGCAGCTCTGAAGTTCATAATACATTTATTTATTTGTGTGTTGATGTATTTCTGAGTTTCTGACGTGCTCAAGCACTTGGTAAATATCTTCTCTCTGTTTCACAAAGAGATTTAAGTAGGTTCTTAAGTCACTGAATCTACATTGAAAGTATTGCACGTGAGTTTATGTGTTGAGAGTAGCACAGTGTCAGAAAATTGTTTTTTTAAGTGTTATTATCACAAAAAGCAGTAAATCGTGCAGTTTGTGATCTGCATGGTAAGTCATGAGAGTTCAGCGACGAAGAATTTCACTGTGCAATCTTTGTAACTATGATGCGTAGAGTCTGTCTGCACGTTGTAGATCTGAGATAGATTTCATAAAACAAAATGAAAACAATCGAAACAAGTCCAAGTAAACCTTATAAGTAATGTTTTGAATAAACCATAACAACCAGTTAAAAGAACTAAGGATTTTCTGTTAATCTAACTTGGTAAGGAAATCATAATATAATGAAAGAGTAGAGTTAAAATACAATTTTTTTACCAAATATTAATTCTATTAACCTATAATGAGTTTAAAACCCTTAAATAAATAGAGTACCTAAGATAAATAGAGATATTGATATTGATATTGGGTATCAGTTCCAATTATAAATTCCAATAATAAATAAAAAAAATTAGTACATAGAAAATTTCCTTAGGACAATTCGAGTCGGTAAGTTTATTACACATAATAAAAGAGAGTTTGTGACCATTTTAGATCATCTTATAAACTTCCAAGATAAGTATAGATATAGGAAATTGTAAACAATAACAATGGTAGGTTTCCATCAAATCTCTATTATACAATAACATTTTATTCAGAGGGAGAATAAACATTTATTATTTCAAATTTATTTAAGAAATGTTATAGGGGAATTCAATTTCACAAATAATAACAAAATTTCTCAAATTTTAAATAATTAATTTTTTCTTTTTTAATATAAATTTAACATATATTAATATTAAAAAAATTAAAATATTAAAATAAAATAAAATAAACTATTATAAAACATATTAAAAAAATAAAAATAAAAACACTCAAAATGGATATATTTTGATAGCTAAATGGGTCTAGTTTGGATCCTTCTCATCCATGTTCAAATATGTCTTGTGACATGTTTGTCTCTCATTAGCATGAAACTCAAAGCAGTGAACCACTTGTGATGTTAGAATCCTTCTTGTAGAGAATTTACATTGTAAAAAAAAGGAGACTCCTTCCTCTAGAGAATGTACATGAGGGTAAAATTCCTCAAGATTGATCTCCTTCCTGTAGAGAATGTACATTGTAAACAAAAGACTATAGGGTAAAATTCCTCAACAATATTCCTCTGCCAACAACATAACTAATTTAAGTGCATCAACTCACAATAATTATTTGTTTCATGACTAATTTATACTTTGAAGGAGATGTTGTGGTTTATGGAGAAATGAATAATTTCTCTTGCACCACCCCCTCGAAGGGGTCCCCTATTCTCTCATTCAACCCTTCTAAGAAAATTCTTCTTCAAAAACCACATTTCTCCCATTTAAATAGGAGGTGGGGGATAGAGAGAAAGGGGTTTGATCCCGCATAAGCTTATTTTGTTAGTATTTGCTCCTTGAGAATTTTGAGGGTTTTGTAGCATGATCATCCATACTACTAGACTAAAGCTAGTAGAGAGAAATTGTTTCACTAGGCAAGGAAGTCATCATAAAGCATGTGGTAAGTATACATTTTGTTAAAAAAGGGAGACAAAAATAGCACAAAAAGAAAGTATGCACATAGAGCCACTATTTATAATGGAAACCCTTAACCAGGAAAACCTACACCTAATAGATATCTATTAACCCTCTTGCTCCCATTATACACATTAGTCTACTACATTATGCTTTAACCATCTCCCTCTTGAATGATTGAAGGTGGTGGTGCAACGAGAAGGCCCTCATCATAGCTTTGAAGAAAGATTACGATAGGTTCCAAGTATATCTCCCTTACACAAATTAGAGTGGGTACTACTATAATTAACAAAGATATTGGGAGGAGGCCTCGGAGTTGAAGGAGTGCATAAGTAAATTGGAGAATAAAAACTATTACTAAATTTAGTGTGAAAGAAGTAGGTAAATCATGTTAAAATTGGAGTGGGGAAAATGAAGCTAATTTTGGGGTAGATATGGTAATGTACCATATACTACTTTTGAGTGGGTAATACTACCATTAGAGGAGATATTAGGAGGAAGCCCGGGAGTCAAAGGAGTGCATAAGTAAGTTGGAGAAGACAAACTATTAGGGAATATAGTGGGAAAGGAGGTAAATCATGTTAAAATCAGAGTGGAGAAAATGAAGCTCATTATCGGGTAGATGTGGTCTAGAACTTTAGTGAAGATGGTGGTCCCACTAAATCTAAATCTAGCAGCTGTAAATAATAGGTCTAAGACTAAAGGCTTCACTCTAGTCATAAATGAGAAAAGAGTGAAATGTGCACAAGTGATCCATGAGGTCGATGAATGTAAACCTACATGATAGGTCGAGGCACTAATCCCATCCCATTGTCAATTCCTAATAAAACTTTACTTTCTCGTCGAAGGATCAAGAACAAGTAACCTGCATTCTAAAGGAGAAATAAGCAAATGCAGGTCTAGGGTTTTGAGAATCAACGTGGAGCAATTATCGAAGGAAATTATGGGGATTTCATAAATAAAGAACTAGCTCATATTTGTACAAGAACAAAGGGAAACCATAAGATAAATGGTATAAAAAAAACAAAAGAGAGGGTTACTAAGCCTCTATGCCTAATAGTGGGAGAGGACATGGGTCTACAAGATATTAGAACCCTAATGAGCACAACTATAATAGGTGAGTTCATAGGGAAATCTATATCATAAGGAGGGATAAAATGGTGGTTAGAGAAAAATTGGCTTTATTTTTTGGGATACATGCCAAGATACCACACATTATTTAGAGGATAGCTAGCTTTTGAGCGCTGACTCGAACAAGATGTAAATAATATATTAGCAAGAAAGTGGTTATGTGACCTCTTGTTTCTCAACATTAAAAAATGGAAACAAATATTTGACCTTAGGAAATCCTGCCTATGTATCTACATTCTATTTGGGTTTAAAACCCAAGATTGCAATGGAAATATGAAACAAAAACGAATTAAACATATTTAGGGATGGAATAGAAAGGATAAGGATTGGACGAAGGATATCACACAAAAATTGACTAGAAGGTAGTAAAATCTTAGTTAAAATAGGTCTTTCGCATAAAATTGAAATCAAATTGGGGGAATTGACACTTTGTACAAGTCCTAGATTACTAGAAAATTCTCGTTAGTAACATGAGATATGAGATAGGCCATATTTAGAAATATTATGTGCACCCTAGAAGGAAAATAGTACGAAGAGAGGAAAAGTAGCCAAACTTTCAAACAAATCTAAAGTGGAATGAAGAAAAACATAGTAGGATGAAGAAAAACAAAATGATGTAAGGGAGGACACATGGATTTCTTCAAAAGAGATGGAACTTAATACAATTTATGAATTGAAAGTGGAAGTCAAGTAGCCCAAGCAACAATATGATAAAGGTTCATCATTAAAAGACGATATGACTAAAGAAAAGGCCAAGCCAAACTTAAAAGCATCCAACTCGATGGAAAAATATATAAGAAATTCTTCTCATCTTCATTTTAATTCCAGTGATTCATTCAAAAGCATTCTTAGATCTAATCCTAATTGTCTATTTGGTTGGGATGGGAAAGAAAGATGGGATAATTGACTAAGAAGAAAGGAAATTGATAATTTCCCATCCTCAGTCTCTATCTTTATTAGGAAATTGATAATTTCCCATCCTCACTCTCTATCTTTATTAAGCTCAATCTCTATCTCTATTAGGGAAGAAAAATAAAGTAAGACTCTTGATTTTGTAAAAAAACTATATCCCATGATTATGAGCATTTCTCCATAAGAAAATAGGACTTATGAATCCATATATAACCTACTATATAATTCATAAAAAGAAGAGGGAGTAAAATGAAGATGGGCCCAAAAAAACAAAACCTCCTCTCGAAGAAGAGAATCATATCCATCTCAAGATGACGTCTTGAGAACGAGAAAGCTATCAAGGAAGAAAGAAAACAATTAATGATCAACAAGGCCTTTAGAAGAAAAAGAAAAAAGGCCAAGAATATAATTTTGTCCCTGACTGTGAGAAGGGTACGGGCTTCCATTAAAAAAATCCTTCCAGAGATGCTTTGCAAAATTCAAGCTATTCTAGAGCAGGATCCAAGGGGTTGTTAGGTGGATTATTCTTGGAATTCTACGTGACCAGAGACTACCATCAATAATTTGATGATAATGGAATTTCAGATAATGGTTATTGGGCACTTAATAATTTGAATCCAAGATAAATTACTACTTATGTTAGTCTTCATTATTACTAGGAAGCCCAATGCTTCTTGTAAATGAAGAATTTAATGTTAGTCTTAATTGTTCTTAGCAAGCCCAATGCTTCTTGTAAATGAACGACGTCATTATTTGTATAGCATTCCCATTATTCATGCAAAAGAAGTTTCATGCAGATGGCACTTCCTAATTTCTTTCAGGATTCAAAATGATGGCCAACCACCCTTCTATCTCACTGTTATTATTCAGATAAATGAGTGAAACAATTAATAAACTAGCATACTTATAACCATACTGTCAATGCTGGTATTCTAAAGATATGTTCCTGTACATTTTGCTTTCTTTTCTTTTTTAGTTGGAAATGGAAATGCTGTGTTTTTCCATGGTCTTTGATTAAAATTGAAGCATTATTATTTTAATGATCTTTTAGATGTTTTTTCTTTAGGCTTTTTTTCATTATTATTTTAATAATCTTTTAGATGTTTTTATCTTGGGCTTCTTTTTGGTATTCAGAGCACTGATGTCTCACCTTTTACCATGGTTTATTATTGTTTTTTTTTTAAGGGAAATAACAGTTTTTGTTATTCAATTTTGAATCAAAGAAACTTTTCAATAATATTTTTTATGAGATCATCATATCATTTATGGTAATTGAATCTTGGTGGGAGGATAACAATCATTCCTAACAATAATCCAAACTAAACCTAATTGTTATGACTTACATAAATCACTTTAATACTTTAACATAATAGTAACCATTAAATTAACAGGTTAAAAATATGTTTATGTATTATTATTATTATTTGCCTAAATCACTCTAATAATTAGCACGCGAGCCTAATCACAACCATTAAATGAGCAGTTTTCTTTCTGTTGGCTGGAGATGGAAATGCTATGTTTTCATCTCGTCTCTAACTAAAATTGGATTTCTCTTTTTCTATTTTCTTTTGGCTTTTTAAAATTTTATTTTGTGATCTTTCCTGAACAAGGAAAAAAACAGAAACTTTTAAAATTGGATTTCTCTTTTTCTATTTTCTTTTGGCTTTTTAAAATTTTATTTTGTGATCTTTCCTGAACAAGGAAAAAAAACAGAAACTTTGGAAAGTTTTTATTTTACTGTACTTAGCTCATCTTATAAATATTTGTATGCAAAGAGTATCAACATGAATCAAATCCGTTTATTCTCGTCCATCATTTTGTTTTGTTAAGATTTGAGGGTTGTTGCAAGAGCCAAAATGAAATTTGAATTGTATAATGTCTTGGTAATCATGTTTCTGATCACTATGGTTGCAATGCATACGGTCCATGCAGCAAAACCACATGAAGATGCAGCAAAACCACATGAAGATGGTAGTTTTTAAGATATTATTATATGATATATATTTCAAGTTTTTTTCATTTACAATTAATTTATTGGGCATTGGATTTCTCATCTCTTTTATGAAAATTTATTAGTTAGTGTATATATATTATAACTATAATATGATGTCTTTGTTATGTAGAAAGAAAATATTTGTTTGAAGTTTCAGAAAAAGAGACACTGGCGAAAACCGAGCAAAGTAATTTACAGGTATATAATGGTTCATCTTCATCCTCATAGTACCTGCATCAACGTAATGCCTAATTAGTTCTATGGATCTCTGTGAAGTAGCATATCTCTATCTTAAACTGAATTTTATTGCATTGAGAGTACATTATTTAGTGCAATTACATGATAGATGAGATTTTTTCAACTCTATGGTGATTAAGAGAAAATGTGTATTTTGTTTAAGTTTTATAAACAAATTATCATTGCATACTAGTGTTAAATAGGTGGTAGGTTAAAGGTGAAATGATGATTTTTTCTGGGAATATTTGTCTGAAATTGGGTTAGAAATTGTTAGGTTTGTAGATTTGAGTGATTATTTCTGTAGAATCCGAGTGTCCTGGAAGTTTTTCAGCATGGTGAATCCATTTCTACATTCAGAAATGGATTTTGAACAACAAAAAATAGTGATTCGAATAAATATGTATCACGAGATTCTGACCAAAAAAACCATTTCATAGAACAGCTAGCCAACCCATTAAATAATATGTTTATGTTTTTATGTAGGAGAAGGTGGAGCAGCTTATTGGAAATATGCCGCCGTCGTGCACCAATCTGCTGTGCGGTCCAGCATGTCTGCCATGTCAAGCTGTGACCGTGAATATCGATCCTCTTCACGAAGTATGGAAGTGCCAATGCAGTGATGGGAAAATTTATGATCCTCACTCCTGATCTCATTACTCTACACTGGTAGGGTTCTAGTCCAATGCATAAAAACATATCCAAGATTATCCTCTGAAAAATGTGGCCGCCCTGCTTTTGGCAAAGAGTTGTAAAATCACTTGTGATACTTCAATAAATAAAGTTTTAAAATAACTTTTATATGTCTTACGCTTCACATTCAAATCTACTAAGCTCATTCAGATTAAACTTACAATTTACAAAGAAGAAATACATATTTTGATTTCATTTTAAAACTATATCTGAAGGAATCTCCGTAAAGAAAAATATGGTTCTGGCTAACGGGCAGCTTCAATAGATATTTATGCTCAATAATTCACAGAAACGCATGGTTCAGTATAGGTACAGGTCAACCCTGAGCGCAAGCTCCTAAGGGAGGGGTCTTTAGATGTTTAGATCCATTAACTCAATATCCTTTTCGTTCCTTCATTCGATCCCCGAAGGGAGAAATAAGGAATTTTTTTGATTTACATCAGGAAATTAGGAATTGTTCGGCTTATACAAAGAGGAATGAAGGAAACTTGCCGAAACTCTGAAACCCGAAGAAGAAACATATATTTTTAACTACTAAACTCTTTCAGACTGTATTTAATTTGGAAAATTTGGCAAGTTTCCAACCCAGAAAACCGAAAACCAATCATCGGGAAACCAATCTCTGGTCCCATTCCCATTTGATAATAAAAGAGGGTGGTAGGATTAGTGAGCATCCTCAATGTCATAAAGAGGGACTATGGGCAGCCAGGAGGTCCAGGTTATTATAATAGAAGTTATGTTTAATTATTGTGGATTAGTAAGTAGTTAATTGCTTTGAATTCTATGTAAAAGGTTTATTGGTCATTTTAGTGGATTCAGTTCCTTTAAGTTGTAAAAGGTTTATTGGTCATTTTAGTGGATTCAGTTCCTTTAAGTTGTGAAGTTCCTTTAAGTTATAAATTTTTTTAGTAATATATTGATTAATATATTAATAGGTTTAGTTTGTTACAAAATTTTTAAATTAGAATTATTTAAAAATTTCACATTTACCATTGTTAAAATTATTAATATAAAAGTTTTTGAAATAAATTTTTATTTTCCAAAATTAATTAAAGTCGATAATATAAAAAATTCATAAAAAAATGTAAATTGTTTTTTAATTTATTTGAAATTTGCATTAGAACTATTTGTATCCACATTTTTTAAACACTTTGGTTTGTTTTTTTTTCTACATTTTGGTTGTCTTTTTTTATCTTTGCAGCTACACTTAAAAATATTTAAAGTAGATAAAAAAAATTAAATTGAATAGAAGATTTTAACATTAAATATAAAAGTAACTATATTAATTTTATTGTTAAATTATTGTACAGTATGAGGGAGATGTTGAGATGTTGTCACACAAAGATTATGTTGTCATGTAATCTAAGGTTACTTTAAGTCACAAAATAAATAAATAACTACATCAATACATATGTAGGTGACATTTAAAAAATAAATCTCTAAATGTTTGATATATCCAGATTTAAAATATATCTATATTAGTTAATTTTAAAAATATGTTAAAATTGTATATATGTATTTTCAATTTTGTTTCTCATTTTTTAATGGAATATTTAGGGATATTAAAGTTTCACTATTGTGTTAAATATATTCATATAATTATTAACACAAATTAAATTAGTAATTTTAATATTGTAGTTGTTGCAATAGGAGAAACATTGTCCTTTATTAACCTTTAATTTTATTAAAATAAAATTTTAAATGTATCAATATTTCTATATGTTGTAATTTAAAATATTTTTTATATTTTTTTATCCACCCAAATTTCCAAAGCTAATACAATATAATTATTATATATATATATATTATTTATTAAAAAAAAAAAAAAAAAAAAAGGTTAAAACTAACCTTTTGGGAAATACTGATAGTTCCTTAAAATATCACTTTAAAATTCATCTTGAAAATTATTACTAAGTTATTTTTCAATAAATTGTCATAATAGGATTACCTATTATTTATTTTATAAGGGAGAATTATTGTTTCCCTCTAATTCTTTTAGTAGATGTTAGTGAATAACAAGTTTTACAATATTTTTTTCTTTTTCTTTTAATGTTCATGTAAATAACGCTTTTTACAATACAAAAAATTTCTTCCATGTAAGAAGATGAATGCACATATTATCATCTTGTTAGTTTTTTTAACAATACTAAAATTTACTAAAGTAAGAAAATGCATGTCACAATATATATAGTATCATCTTGTTTACAAGTAGAAACAACATTTCTTATTTCAAATTTATTTAAGAGATGTTATGAGGGAGGAATTGAATTTTCATTAAAAGTAATAAAATTTCTCAAATTTTAATCAATTATTTTTTTAATATAAATTTAGAAGATATTAATATTAAAAAATTAAAATAAAATTATTAAAAAATATTCAAAATGATATATTTTAATTGTTAAATCTGTTTAGTTTGGATGGTTAAAAGGAAAAAATTGTATCTTTCTCAATTAGGTTTAAATTTGTCTTGTGACATGTTTGTTCCTCATTAGTCAATTTCACAATAAGAATGTACTTGTAATCTCATCATTGTAATTTAACTACTTGAGGGTAGGATGAGATATTCCAAACATTTTGAGGGTGGTATGAGATGTTACAAAAATTTAATCTCACTCCCAATAGAGTGGTTAATCTTCACTTATGAGCTATCATGGTGCTAATTATGGAACTTGAGTTGGTGGAGACATTGAGTGAGCTTCATGCATGAAGTATCCCAACCCAAGGGATCAACCTTGAAACTTATTGCATGAAACACAAAGCACTCAACCACAACCTTGAGACTTATTGCATGGAACTCAAAGAGCTCAACCACTCAAGCTAATGTGCAACATAAAAAAAAGCTATAGGGTAAAATTCCTCAATATTGATTCCTTCCTCATCCATTGAATGACAAGGAGCGAGTCACAAAATATTTGAATGTGTGTTATTCCACATTTTTGTGCCAATATAACTAGTTTAAGTGGCATCAACCCACAATAATTATTTGTTTGATGACTGATTTCTACCTTAAAGGAGATGTTGTGGTTTATGGAGAAATAAATAATTCCTCCTGCACCACCCCTAGAAGGCATCCTCTATGAAACACCATCATATATATAGTGGGTTGAATATGATGAGGCCACTTGTATGGCTCTCATTCAACCCTCTCTAAGATAATTCTTCTCCAAAAACCACCTTTCTCACCTTTCTCCCATGTAAATAGGAGGTGAGGGGGGGGGATAAAGGAGTTTGATCCTACATAAGATTATATTGCTAGTATTTGTTCCTTAATAATTTTGAGGGTTTTCTAGGGTGATTATCCATAATAATCAGACTTTAGATGATATATGTAGTGTTATGAGGATTGGAGCCTAAGGAAAGCTAGTAGAGAGAAATTGCTTCACTGGTCAAGGAGGTCATCATCAAGCATGTGGTAAGTATACATTTTGTTAAAAAAACTGAGAGATAAATAACAAAACAAGAAAGTATGCACATAGATCCAATATTTACCATGAAATCCCTTAACTGGGAAAACCAACACCTAATATATATATATATATATATATATATATATATATATATATATATATATTAACCTTGCTCTTACTAGCCAAGCCAGGATACACCGACCAATCAAGGCTACTTGAGGCTTATTACAATGGAGTATCTCAAGCCATGAAATATGATTCAATAATTAAAACCAGGGATGATTTTAAGGATGGAAATTTATATTAAAATGTAGAAATATGGGCTAATCTTACTAGTCCTTAATATGCAAAATGTAAAATGTTTGGCGAAAGTTTTGTAAAAATATTCAAATTTCTAAGGATTTTATATAGTTTCTTTAAGGTTTTGGCAATTTTTAAGGTTAAATAATTTTATTCTATGGAATTTGGGAAAATCATTTTTAGAAAAAATGGAAATTGGCGAATCTTTTTTGGAGAAAAACCATGGAAAATTAGCCCATTTGCGAAAATTATCCCCTAAAATCATCTATGAACTACACTAGGAGTAACATAAATCATGGTATCTCCTGGATCAATTAAAATAAAAATACGATTATTATTAATTTTACCTTCAACTTACACTATAGTGGATTGGTGATCAGCTTGCCGACCATCCACAGTTGCATTGATCCTTTGTATGCTTCTACCCACATCTCCTACTATAGAGGCCTCTTGCAGGTTGTGAACTATGGTCCTTGCTATGGAAGTTAAACGTGGACAATTCCTCCTTAAGTGAGGTTCTCCACACTCGCAGCATTTTAACGGATCCCTGGGGTTGTCCCCAAACTTCTTGGTTCCTGGATTAATCGGTCTCCCTCCCCCTTGGGTGTTCTGATTATTGGACAAAAAATATTTCCTTGGAAAATTCTTTGCCGCATTCTGGAAAGGGGCTGGTTGGAAGCCCTTATTCAACTAATTCATTCTATCCCGTTTCTTATCTTTCCAAGCCTTGGGAAGTTCATCTCATTGTTTGTACTAGTCATAGCACATCCGAGCCTTTCTAAAAACTTCACTCAAGGTTTTGGGGTTGTCAAATTCAATTATGACCTTATAGGACTATGGAAAGCCTTGAAGAGGAACAACTGGCGTGGAGATAAATGCGTAGATAAATGCTAAGGAGAATTGCTGATGAAATTGCAACCAATCTATAGTGGGACACAATTTTTTCCTCCCATGGGTGGTTGTATAAATATTCCCTTGAAGAACGTCTTTGGCTTAATAAAAATACTCTTCACAAAATTGGAAGAATGAGGTTACCAGGCAACCAATCTATAGAGAAACACAATTTTGTCCTCCATGGCATGGGTGGTTGTATAAATCTCCCCTTGAAAAACGCATTTCTCTTAATAAAAATACTCTTCACAAAATTCCAAGAATGAGGTTACTAGGCAACCAATCTATAGAGAGACTCAATTTTGTCCTCCATGGCATGGGTGGTTGTATAAATCTATTGATAATATTAATACTAGCATACCCCAAATTGGGAACGGGCACTCCTAAGTAAATGTGAGTGGTTATATTTTTTTTTGTAAAAAAAGTGGATTCTTATATTAATGCTAATCGTAAGCTTACAAAAATTCCTACAGCCTATCTGCGTACACATAAAAGCCTGTAGTTGAAGGTAGAACTGCTAGTGACAAATTACATAGACATCGCGATGCCCCCTTGGATTCCTTCCTGGAACCTGTCCCTCGTAACTTTCTCAGTATGATAACTCCCAATTCCTAATTTCCGAATCGACGAACGCTTTGGGACCAATCAGCGGTCCACAATCCTCTCATGATCAACGGTTGGGATCAACTCGTGAACTTGGACTTCGCGAGTTCTCTCCTCATCCTTTCGAGCGCTTTGGGACTTCGCTTTTCGCGAAGTTGAAAGAACACTCAACTTTGTTCTTTTGAAACTTGAACCTTGACTCTCCTCTTTCTAGAACCTTCGCAAATCGAGACTTTGCAAAATCGAGACTTCGCAAATTCGGGACTTTGGAAGTCAACACACCCTGATCTTCCAAAACCCGAACCCCAACTCTCCGCTTACTAGATCAACGGTCCAGAAATTTTTGTGATCCAACAGTTCTGAACTTCCCTTCGTGAATCAGGTCTTCACGTTTTGGGACTTTGAAAAGTGATTCTTCCCGAGCTCCATAAAGCCAAACCCTGTCTCGCCGCTACCGGATCCAACGGTCCTGGGTTCCCCTTCATGAGTCAGGACTTCGCGACTTTATCAAGTCCACTTTCGATCAAAGCGCTAAGGCTCATGCACTTTACTTATGACGGTTGTTCATTTTCGGCACCGTTATCCAATGGCTACACTTGCCCTCTCTCTTGAGATTCTGATAATTTCTGACTTAGAATATTTTCTAAGTGTTCAAAGGTGACACCTCGTCCGTGTAATTTCCCCCACCTCTTAGAGAGGTGATGAGGAGACTCAGTGGTCTGGGCACCCCCACTAGGTCATAGTCTCACACTGAGGGGGGAAGTCAACGAGGCTAAAGTTATATTTTTGAGTTGACTTAAGAATGGAAAGGGATAAAGAAGTAAAAGATAACTCAACAGAAGAATAGAAGATTAACCTAACTCAACAGAGAATTAGAAGAAAAAGCATAAGTAAGAGGCTGGGGTGCACCTATTAGTCATTCTGATTTTGGTATATTGTTGATTATTGCTCTTGAGCATTCAGTTTGGGGGTTTTGCTGTACAAACCCTTGTGAGCAACTCAGTGGTGAAATATCCACTCACCTTGTTCAACAACTTGGTCTTGGGGATGAAAGATTCCTCCACACCATTATACTCTCAGCATATTTCCTTCTAGAGCTTCAACAGATAGCAGGGCCGTACCATTGGGGATTTTCCAGCAAGGGTGCACCACACCATTGAGGAGGGTTCGATCTAGCCAATCAGGAGGAGCGTTGGGCATTTCATCAGTTGGGTTTTATTGGCAGGTGCTCCATCATCATTTTGGGGGTTTTCTTGAGGATTTATCACCACTCAATCTTCAACATCAGCTTGGGACAATTTGGAGGATAGGAGGACGTCCCACTTTCCTGTATTTCTCAGATCTAGAGAGATCTGCTTGAGATCTGTGTCTGAAACTTTTCCCACAGGATTCTCATAGCCTCATCTATATTCTTGGAGAGTTTCACGTCATTTGGAGGTGTATTTCTCCAGGGCTGAGTTGCCTAGGGTTTCAGCTATACAGGAGGGCGCAACTCCCTTAGAAGATTCAACAGTTGGAGAGGTTGGCGTTAGACGTCGGGCTTGAAACTTCAGGAGGAGGTTCCCACTGCCCTGATCTATTATCTGACCGAGTTTGGTCTCATTTGGATCGTTCTTCCATCATGGCCGAATTATTGAGGGCTTCAGTCTTCACTTGGAGCATGGCACTCTTCAGCTGGAGGGTTTGGCATTCAGATCTGCTTGGTACTGGTCTTCATTACTTAACCAACCTTTTGAGGCTTCTTTTGTATTGGGGGGAGCATTTTGTAGCAGCTCATATCTATTGTTTGTATGGCCATATGAGGTTTATGCCAGATCGGCCATCTTTTGTATTGATCCTGCATTGCTCATAATAAAAGGGTCAGATCTTTGCTTGTGCTTCTATATCTTGAATGTACTTTGATCTTCATGTGTTGGATGAATCTTGTATGCACTTAATAACTCAATAAACACTTGGACATCAACAAATCAATGGTAGTTAGTGATTCCAAGAAAAAAAACTTGGCTTGGGATCATTACAGTGGTATCAGAGCTTCAATCCTCCAAACCCGTGGAGGGATCGGCGCATGTAGAGGTACAGTGGAATTGTTATGGGTCGGAGGAAGAAACCGAGTAGTGAAACAGAGGCTGAAATGGAAGGGTCTTGGGATGACCATGAGCCTATAGGCTTGGCTCTCATAGCAGCCGAGTTTGACAAGTTCCAGCAATCCGTCAACTACATGGAAAGCACATTGGTCCAACACTTGGGCGAGTATCATGAAACCAGCAGGTGGGGACAAGCCAAACTCTCTGAAACCTTCAAGAGGGTTGACGAGAACCTACAGATAATGAACAAGAATCAATCCAAGGTAAATGAACTTCTGATGAAAGTGACCCATCAAGGAAAGAACCTTGATACGTATGGGAACAAGGAGGTTGGTGGATCTGGTGGAGCCCATGAGGAGATCAGATATAATCCGGAGAAAGGCCCCAGATCCGGAGGAAGTCTGGAAGGATACATGACATAGGGTCAGATGGGTAGTAGGGTCAATCAGAGGCGATACATACCTACGGTCATAGATGAACAACTTGGCCGACACTCAGGTAGTAGAGCTAACCCCAGACCTTACATGCCCACATTCACATATGAGAAAGGGCAACAGGAACAGGTTGAAGACTTTGTGGAACACATTGCGAGGAGTACCAAGGAGTACCACAGTTTGGATATGAGGGTCCAAAGACAGATGTCCCTAGATCAGTATTGCCAGCTCAGGTTCAGAAATTAGCCTAGGATGAACCATAGGGGTAGTTTTGAGTTTGAACGAAGGGCAGGAAAGATAGAGATTCCATACTTTGATGGTACGGCCAAGATGACAGCGCAATCGTGGGTGCAAAAGATGGTTACCTACCTGCAGCTTAACCCCATGAGAGAGATGGAGGCCATCAAGTTTTCCACTATGCACTTGGATGGCAAGGCCCATGACTGGTGGTATCATGGGCTCACCACACTCGGCCACAACCAGATTGTATCCTATACAGAATTCACTCAGAGGCTCATTGATAGATTTGATCAAGGAGATCCTGAGTTACATTTTCGGGAGCTCACCCAACTCAAGCAAACAGGTATGGATGAGGCATACATTGATGAATTCCAGAGGTTGGCAGTGGTGGTGCAAGATATGTCCTCGACCAGGCTCATGATGCTTTTCACAGAAGGGTTGATGGAACCCTTGAAGGGTTGGGTAAAGGCCTTCAAGCCTACCAACCTACAGGAGGCCATTTGGAAGACGAGGGATTTGGGTCCAGCTGCTAAACCAAAATTCATACCTAGACCTCCTCTTAACAATGGTGGAAGAGATCAAAGGCCTCCAATAAACCAGGGAGGACGTGACCCTAAGGGTTATGATAGGGGTCGTGGAAGAATAGATGATAACACCAGGAGAGAATTGAGAAGGAAGCAACTCTGCTTCACATGCAAGGAACCATGGAGTCCCTCACACAAGTGCATGGGACGTGGACAGGTGCATTACATTGAGGTCACTTTAGATAACGAAGAAGAAGATGAGATTGGACAGATACAGAACATGGAGGCAGAAACCACTGAGGCAACAGAGGAGGAACAAATCACAGGACAGGATAGTATGGCCACCTTGGCATCTATCGGTGGAGTGCCCAAGTATAACACCTTCTGAATGAGGGGGGTCTTGCAGGGTTAGAGAGTCTCGGTCTTGATTGATGGAGGAGCTTCCCACAATTTCATTGATGCAACATTGCTGAAGAGGAGGCATATACCCACAGTAGAATTTGAAGGATTCAAAGTGGAGGTTGTAGGAGGAAGCACCATGCCCCGTGACAGATATATTTTGGGCCTAAAGCTTACCTTGGGAAGGCATGAGTTGACAGAGGACATCTATGTCATGGACCTTTCGGATACCAACATCATCCTATGAGTTCAATGGCTCAGCACATTGGGGCCTATCACCACCAACTACAAAATGATGGAAATGTCATTCACAGAGGAGGGTGGACAAAAGGTAGTGCTTCGGGGCATGACAAGGAATGCTGCAAAGGTAGTCATGTCCAAGAGGATGGAAGCCATATTCCGGAGGGATGAAATAGTATATGCAACCGAATGCAGGACTGTGACACGTGTGGATGAATAGGACAAGGTTCATTACACTCCAGAAATCAAGGAAATCCTTGACAAACACCACAAGGTGATTGGGCCTATTCCTCCGGGGGTTCCACCGGATAGAGGATTTGAGCACATTATTGAGCTAGAGGAAGGGGCCAAACCAATGATCACCACACCATACAGACATCCCAACAAGTACAAAGTCGAGATAGAAAAGGCCATCAAGGAACTTCTGGACATGGGACACATCAGGCCCAGCAGTGGTCCTTTTGCTTCTTCAGTAGTGTTGGTGAAGAAGAAGGATGGCACTATGAGGATGTGCATTGACTTCAAGGCCTTGAATAAGAAGACCATCAAAAACAGGTACCCAATACCAAGGATTGATGAACTGCTGGACAAGTTGCATGGGGCCATCTACTTTACTAAGATTGACCTTTGTTCTGGCTATCATCAGATCAATATGAGGGAGGAAGATATCTCAAAAACAAATTTCAGATGTCATTACAACCACTATGAGTTTTTGGTGTTGCCCTTTGGGTTAACCAATGCCCCTACTACATTCCAATCATGTATGAACCATGTGTTCAATAAGCAGATGAGGAAGCACCTGTTGGTATTCTTTGATGACCTGCTTATCTACAACAAAACATGGGAGGAACATCTTAGGCATTTGGACTAGATTTTGTCAATTATGGAGGAGCAGTCGCTATATGATAAGGAGTCCAAATGTGAGTTTGGAATGACGGAGGTCCTTTATCTAGGACACATTATCGGAGCAAAAGGGGTACAAGTACATCAGGAGAAGATTGAAGCCATCATGGAATGGTCCACTCCTAAGACACTCACATAATTGAGAGGATTTCTGGGAATGTGCACATATTACAGGAAGTTTGTCAAGGGGTTCTCTCAATTGTGTGCACCCTTGACCGATTTGACTAAGAAGGGAGCATTCAAGTGGGACGAGGAGGCTCAAAAAATGATGGACAAGATGAAGAAGGTGATGAGTACGTGCCCGGTCTTAGCCCTTCCATATTTCAGTCTCCCATTTACCTTGGATTGTGATGCATCCGGGGAAGGAATAGGGGCCGTACTGATGTAGAAGAGGCACCCTCTTGCCTACGAGAGCCGAAAACTCCAGGACCCTGAGCTACTCTACAAAATTTATGACAAAGAAATGTTGGCTATCATGCATGCACTGGCCAAATTCCGGCAATACTTGGTAGGTGGTCGATTTGTTGTTAAGTCAAATCATAACAGTCTCAAATACTTATTGGAACAGAAGGAATTGAACGAGAGGCAACAAAAGTGGGTAAGAAGAATATAGGCCTATGACTTTGACATTGAGTTTGTCAAAGGGAAGAATAATGTGGTGGCTAATGCCTTATCCAGGAGGCCATCCATCCTTGCCATAACAGGGATAACAGTTGATTGGAAAGACCAGCTAGTGATGGAGTATGCAGAGGATTAGTTTGCGTGCCAACTATTGGATGGACAGGTATAAGATGAAGATTTCAAGGTTATTAATGACCTCATCTACTACAAAGACCAAATCTTCTTGGTTTCTAGATCGGCCTTCAAGGCCAAGGTATTGCAGGCATGCCATGATTCACCACTAGCGGGACATCAAGGGATCAAGAAGACATACATGAATGTGAGGGAAAGATTCTCTTGGAAAGGGCTCAAGGAGGATGTGATTAGGCACGTCAAAGAGTGTACGACATGTCAGGAAAACAAGGATGAGCACACACACCCAAAATGACTTTTACAACCCTTTCCCATTCCAGAGCACAAATGGGAAAGCATATCGATGGATTTCATCACTGGGCTACCAAAGATGCAAGGGAAGGACTGCATATTTGTAGTGGTGGACAGGTTAACAAAGTTTGCACACTTCTTTTCCATAGCTACTGACTTCAGTGCAACATAGGTGGCTGAACTGTTTTTCAGGGAGATTTTCAGGTTGCACGGCCTACCCAAGACCATTGTCAGTGATAGGGATAGCAGGTTTATGTGTACTTTCTGGTAGGAGTTATTCAGGTTGGTTGGTATGGCCTTGACCCCTAGCACCAGCTATCACCCTCAGACAGATGGAAAGACAGAGATAGTCAACAAGTGGGTGGAGGGCTATATCAGAAACTATGTGGCAGTGCAACAAAAAGCATGGGTCAGATGGTTGCATTTGGGAGAATATTGCTACAACACCACCCAGCATATGTCCATTGGCATGTCACCATTCAGATCTTTATATAGCTATGACCCCTTATCATTTGTAGATATTGCATTTGGTGACAGCAGGGCACTGATGGTACAGGATTGGATACAACAGAGCCAAGACATTCTCAGGGAATTGAAGGATCATCTACAGAGGGCACAAAACCAGCAGAAGGTCCAAGAAGACAAGCACATAGTTGACCAAACTTTTGAGGTTGGAGATTTAGTCTATTTGAGGCTACAACCATACAGGCAGGCTTCCATTAAAAGAAGCGGAGTGGATAAACTGTAGCCATGTTTCTTTGGACCCTACAGAGTCAGCAGGAGGATAGGGGTCATAGCTTATGAGCTGGAGCTTCCACAGGGCAGCAAAATTCACAACGTTTTTCATGTCTTGTGCCTTAAGAAAGCCCTCAGTCAACACATTAGGCCTATTGAGGTATTACCCCCCATGGATAAGGAGGGACAAATTGTTTTGATTCCGGAGAAGGTGCTAGAAGTCTGAGAGAAGAGGCTCAGAAACCGAAGCATCAAGGAGTACCTGAATAGGTTGAAGGATTTACCCATTGAGGATGCCACTTGGGAGCAGGAGAATGTCGTAAGAGAAGAATGTTTGGAATTGCTTGAGGACAAGCAATTTCAAGCAGGGGAGACTGTAATGTCCCCCACCTCTTAGAGAGGTGATGAGGAGACTCAGTGGCCTGGGCACCCCCACTAGGTCATAGTCTCACATTGAGGGGGGAAGTCAATGAGGCTAAAGTTATATTTTTGAGTTGACTTAAGAAAGGAAAGGGATAAAGAAGTAAAAGATAACTCAACAGAAGAATAGAAGATTAACCTAACTCAACAGAGAATTAGAAGAAAAAGTATAAGTAAGAGGCTGGGGTGCACCTATTAGTCATTCTGATTTTGGTATATTGTTGATTATTGCTCTTGAGCATTCAGTTTGGGGGTTTTTCTGTACAAACCCTTGTGAGCAACTCAGTGGTGAAATATCCACTCACCTTGTTCCACAACTTGGTCTCGAGGATGAAATATTCCTCCAATCAGGAATATTTTGGGAGGAGGGTTCGATCTAGCTAATCAGGAGGAGTGTTGGGCATTTCATCAGTTGGGTTTTATTGGCAGGTGCTCCATCATCATTTTGAGGGTTTTCTTGAGGAGTTATCACCACTCAATCTTCAACATCAGCTTGGGATGATTTGGAGGATAGGAGGACGCCCCACTTTCTTGTATTTCTCATATCTAGAGAGATCTATTTGAGATATGAGTCTGAAAATTCTCCTATGGGATTCTCATAGCCCAATCTATATTCTTGGAGAGTTTCACATCATTTGAAGGTGAATTTCTTCAGGGACGAGTTGCCTAGGGTTTCAATTATTCAGGAGGGCGAAACTCCCTTAGAAGATTCAATAGTTGGAGAGGTTGGCCTTGGATGCTGGGCATGAAACTTCAGGGGGAGGTTCCCACTGTCTTGATCTATTCTCTGATCAAGTTTGGGCTCATTTGGAGCATTCTTCCATCAAGGCCGAATTATTGATGGCTTCAGTCTTCACTTGGAGCGTGGCACTCTTCAGCGGGAGGGTTTGGCATTCAGATCTGCTTGGTACTGGTCTTCATTACTTATCCAGCCTTTTGAGGCTTCTTTTGTATTGGTGGGAGCATTTTGTAGTAGCTCGTATCTATTGTTTATACGACCATCTGAAGTTTATGCCAGATCGACCATCTTTTGTATATCCTGCATTGCTCATAATAAAAAGGTCAGATATTTGCTTGTGATTCTATATTTTGAATGTATTGTGATCTTCATGTGTTGGATGAATCTTGTATGCACTTAATAACTCAATAAACACCTGCACATCAACAAATCAATGGTAGTTAGTGATTCCAAGCAAAAAAATTTGGCTTGGGATCATTACAGTCCGGGTAAGGGCCGTCTTGCTGGGCAAGCTCCTTGCATTCGAGCCAGAGGGGTGAGATTTGGGACTGCCTGGAATCGTGGAGAATGATCTTCTATGTGGAGTCAACCCCTGCATTGGTCAGTTTGTCCGCAACTTTGTTTGCACTTCACCGAATGTGTGAGGGGGTTAGAGTTAGAGAGGGTCTAAGAAGTGTCTGGAAGCTATATAGGGGGCCAAGGAGGCTCCAATTGGAGGTGATTTTCCTCGGATCTCTTCCATTTAGGATTTTTGTTGCCAAGTCTATTATGATTTTGGAATCTCTTTCAATGATCAGATAGGTAAGGTTTTGATCTAGAGCCATTTTCACTCCTCTGATAAGACCCCAAATTTTTGCTGAATTATTGGTGTCGCATCCTAGATTTTCTACAAAGAGGCTATGAATTTGGCCCAAGCTGTTTCTTATGAACGCTCCATAGTCTGAGTTTCCTGGATTGACTTTTGAAGCGCCATTAAAGTTGACTTTATGGAAGCCTAGAGGGGGGGGAAGCCACTTAGAGGGACTGAGGGCTTTTGAATTTAGGGGAGGTTGTTGAGGAGGGGTGGAGTGTGAAAACGAGAAGCCCCGAGATTTGAGGAGCGAGAGCTCACCTGGATCAGTGGGGAAGTCTTCTTGGGTTTACAATTGTAGCTGAAGAGTTTCCTGGAGATGCAGGAGGATTGCATTCTAGAGGAGGGTGGGAGGAGAGGGGTGGGAATGAAAGATTCTTATGTTCCTCTCTTTCCATAGTTGCCAAACTATGAAGCTTGGTAAGAGTTGCCAGGTTTTGTTCAGGATAGGACTTTTGAAGGAACCAGAACCCCAATCCTTGATTGTGCTTATGATGTTGTTTTTAACTCATTTGGTTCTTCTCATGAGTTGAGTGGCTTCGTTCCAAATGTCCTCACCGAGTGGACAATTGTTTAGGAGGTGCTCCATGGTTTCTTCCTGGATATGGCAGAGATGGAAAATCGATGAGCCAATGAAATCTTGTCTTTGAATATTGTCCTAGGTTAAGATCTTGTTTTGAAGTAGAAGCTAGAGGAATGTAGAGATTTTGGCCAGAGTTTTGATTTCCATATTGTTGTCCAGATGCTATCTTTTTGAAGATTTTGGAATTTCTCCTGTAGAGTGTATCCCTCTTTGAGAGTGAAGCTTCCATGAGGTGTGTATCCCCATCTGAGAATGTCTTGGTCTGTGCTTTTCCAGAATCGCCTTTGGGATGTTGCTTGTTTCCAGTGCTGCAGGTCATAGTCCATTGCCACTTGGAGTTCCTGATGGGTTGATTTCCAACTTCGCCAGAGAGAGTTGTTGGGGGTATCTATCCACAAATATTCCACTTTGAGAGTGGCAAGATATTGAATATGATTTTCATAGGATTGTAGATTTTATTCCAATTGAAGGGGTGGCATTTCCTGCCAGGAATCCGTCCAGAATAGGGCATTCTGGCCATTGTGAACTTCCCAGAAAGCTTGTTCCTGTATGAGTTGCTGATTTTTCTAGGCGACATTACAGATGTTGGAGCCTTGAATTTTCTCATGCATTCTTATAAGATGGCTTTGATGCATATTTTGGGTATATTTTAATTTCCATCGTTTTGCCCAGATCTCTGCTAGAGTTTTGACCGATCTCCACCAAATTATTTCTCCCATGGTGCTATTTAATTTTCCAGGGTCCTGGAGATCCAGACCACTTGAAGATTTGGGCTTGCATACTTTGTCCCAGCTAACTAGGGCCCATCTTTTGTCCGGGTTATGTCCATTCCATATAAAGTTTCTTTGCAGATTCCTTATTTTCTTTATGACAAATTGGGGGGCAACTAGGGCCGAGAAGAGGTAAGCAAGGATGGCTTGAAGGACTGACTTTAAGAGAACTATTCTGGCTGGAAGGTTGAGGGAACGAAAGGTCCAATTGCTAATACGGTTGGAAATGGAGATTAGGAGAGAGTCCCAAGAGATGTTTCTGGCTGCTGAGTCAGAAAGAGGGAGTCCCAGGTAGCGAGAGGGTAGAGTGAAAACAGGGGTATTCAAAAGTTGAGAAAGGTGTTGTTGGATTGCTTCAAGAGTATTAAAAAAGAAGAGTTGTGACTTGGCCATATTAAAGGTGGTGCTGGAGGCTTCGCTGAAATCAGAGAGGATGGAATTAGTTTATTTGCTTCTTGTGCGGTGGGGGTGTTCATTAGCAGTGTGCCATCGAAAAATTGGCTATGGGAGGCTGCCGGTTGTAACCCATGAAGAGGGAGGCCTTGGAGGGATCCATTTTGAATTGAAGCCTTGATATAGCATCCTAGGCCCTTAGCCATTATGACAAAAAGGAAAGGGGAGAGAGGGTCACCTTGCCTTATTCCTCTTGTGGGGGAGAAGGGTTGAGAGAGGACTCCATTGACGAGGATTGAAAAAAAGGTTGAGGAAATGAGGTTCATTATCCAAGAGATCCAATCCTTATTGAAATTGAATGATGATAGAAGAGATTTCATGTACTGCCAGCTTAATTTGTCAAAAGATTTTGAAAGGTCAAGTTTTAGAAGCATACCTGGAGTACAGGTACTTTTGAGTGAGTGAATGATTTCATGGACAAGTATGACGCTATCCGTGATTTTCCTTCCTTTGACATATCCTGATTTCTCCTTGGAAATGATTAAGGGGAGTATTGGCTTGAGTCTTAGAGCTATGACCTTGGAGATGATTTTGTAGATCACATTGCAGAGTGTTATGGGTCTGAAATTATTCAGGTTTGTTACTCTTTCTTATTTGGGTATTAGGGTGAGGAAAGTGACATTTAGTGTTGGAAGAACTTTGTCTAAGCTACGTGATTCCTCCACCAACTGCCACACTTCATCCCTTAGCATTGGCCAACAGGAGTGGAAGAAGTATGTGGTGAATCCATCTGGGCTTGGAGCCTTGCCTATGGGTAAATCCTGAATAACCTGATCCACTTTTTCTTGCGTTATTGGTGTCATGAGAGCCTCATTATGTTCCTGGGTGATAATAGTTGGGATATTTTGGGTCACCAGTTCAATTGTTAAGGTACGGTCCACCTTTGGTTCTGAGAGGAGATCCTTGTAGAAGTCTGACAACTCCTGCGATATTTCATGATGAGTTAATAAGGTGTTTCCTTGTGGGTCTTCCAGCTTCGTAATGCGATTGATGAGGCGTATGTGGATCATGGACCGGTGGAATAATTTGGTGTTTTTCTCTCCCTCGTTGAGCCATTGAACCCGAGATTTTTGTCTCCACATGATTTCTTCTTGCTTGTTTCTTTCTTTCAGTTTCCTTTTGATTTCATTCTCCTCCCACTACTGAGTGATTGTGTGTCCTGAGTGAATGATTTTCCCTTGAAGGTCCTCTAGTTTTTGTTCCAGTAGTTTCCTTTCCTGGAAGATGTTCCCGAAGACTTCTTTGTTCCATTTACGCACCTGTTGTTTAAAGTATTTGAGATTTTGTTGGAAGCAATACATTTTTGTGCCCCTCTGTATTTCTATTGTGCTCCACCAGTGACGGGCTAGCTCCTGGAAGTCTGGATGGGAGAGCCAAAAATTTTCAAATCTGAACGGTTTTAACTTGGGGGTGGCGATAGTGTCAAACCATAGCTGAACAGGCCAATGGTCCGAGCCTGCCTTCGGGAGGATGTTGGAATCTACTACGGGGCCTTCCAAAAGGAGAATTTCCGAAATGAGAAAGCGATCTATCCTGCAGGCTATTTGTTGGTGACCTGATCTTTTGTTGGTCCAGGTGTAGGTATCATTGCCAGTATCTATGTCTACCAGTTTGAGGTTCTCTATGAGTTCCTGGAATTTTACGCTATCCTGCTCCAGGCGTTCCCCCCCCCCCCCNTGTGGAAGTCGCCCTCGATTATCCATTGCTTGCGCCCAACTAGAGAACCAAGGTAAGCCAGGCTCTGAAGAAAGAGGTCTTTGTCTTGGTTGTTTTGCGGTCCATAGGTGTTTGTTATCATTCCCTCCTTGTCTGAACCTATGTCTCTGTAGTGCATTGTGATGGTACTTGGAGTGGAGAAGCCTTGATCAAGGATGACTGTAACAGGATTACAAAGTATGGCTAGGCCTCCTGAAGCCCCTTTCAAGTCTGTTTGATATGATTCACAGTTGCACCAACATCTCTTGAGGATATCTTCTGCAGTTTTCCCTGCACATTTTGTCTCTTGTATCAAGAGTATATCAGGGTTTTCCATTTTGATGCAATTTCAAAGAATCATTTTTTTTGATCTTCGATTTAGGCCTCTGATATTCCATGTAAGGATCTTCATAGTTAACAGTTTGGTGGGTGGGAGAAGGAGCTCTCTGAGAGCTTGTGAATCTGTCCCGAGTTGATCATATAGTTTCCCGCCTCCTTTATTAGCTGATGATCCAATTTTCTTCCCCGTCGCTTGTTTTCTTTTGGGTGTTTTCTTGGATCTTGGTTTGGGTCTGTGTTGATCCCCAAATTGGATGTAGCCCCTGCTGATGAGTCCAAAAATAATTTGTGAACTTTCCTAATTTGGTCCTCTGGTAAGGTTTGGAGATCCTTCTTGTTGAGTGCTTCTTCTAACTTGTCTAGGTCAATTTCTGCTAGGTCCTTCTCATCCATTTCCATGACTGTGTCTTCCTCTCTTTCTGGTCCTTTCCCTGAGACTGGGTGAGTCTGTGGATCTGCTTGGTTTTCTGGGGTTTGATAATCTTGTGACGAATGATCTTCCTTGTGCTTGATGAGATCTTTCCTCGCAGTCTTGTGGGGGTTTTCCACCTCTTCTGCTTCTGGAAGGCGGTTAAGGGCTTCAAATGAATTGTGATTTTGTTTCTTTCTTCCGTTGATGGTTGTGGGCTTCTTCTGCACTTGTCTCCTTCGATTTTGAACCTGGGTAAATCCTTCCTTTGGTTTCTCTTCAACTTCCCTCTTGGGGGGGGCATTGAGAGGGCAGTCTCTGAAAAGGTTCCCATGTTCATGGCATTTTCGACATCTGAAAGGGATGTGTTCATAGTCTATGGTTTGGGTCCATTCCTCGTCTTGGTATTCTAGGGTAACTATGCCTGGCAGAGCTTTGGAGATGTTCATATAGACACATATCTTTGCATAAGAGGTGTGTTTTCTCTATTTGGTATCTTAGGAAGATTTGACGTATTTACCTAGGGTGTTGCCTTTGCCCAATAAATTTCCTCTAACCAAGACTCTTGAGGTAGTGAATAGAGGTGAATCCATACTGGTGCATAGGCGAAGTTTTCCTTTTCTGGGCAGAAGTGGTATGTCCATAAACGTAGGTAAAGGCCAACCGAGTTGTAGAAATATGGCCCCCCTTCAAAGATCTTGTCCTTTTTCTCCAAGTTGTAGAATATTACTGTAAATAATCCTTTGGAGCTTAGTTGGAGCTCATAGTCTCCCTTGGGGTTCCACCACGCTTTGATCCAACGAGCTAGGTCCTTTTCTGAGGGTCAGAGACCTAGGAATTTTCCGATGAGGGCATGGTATTTCATGAACTGCGTATGCTCCTCTATCCTGGTGGTTTTGATAAAATACCTGGGCGCAACCGAGGCTTGGGGGATGCATTTTTCGGGTGTCTAGACCCGAGCTGCTTTTGGATGCGAGGACTCAACATCCATGTTTGATTCTTTGCTTACATCCATTTCTTCTTGTAGATATTGGTCTCATAAGTGAAATGGCGGCTCAAAGGACAGACAACGCGCTCGTGAGTTCTTTGGATCATTTGCAATGACATTACGGTAAGAGGGGGCTTTCACCCCCACTTATGTTCCCATTCTGCTGTGGCGGTCAGTGTGGGGGAGAAGAGGCGATCAACACGTACAAAGATCGCGTACAGAGGTCAAAAGTGGTCAGGGTGGGAGGGAAATTGGAGCATGTAAACCCCAAACCTTGCAGAGCCAAATCTTCACCATCTTAAAATGATTAATGTGAGTTTTTATATTGCACAAAGAAAGGAGGTGTGTTTTTTGGATGGTCCATGAGTAGTTAATAGAGAAACACTTTAATAAGTTCCATCTCTTTCGTATTTAATTGTATGTGGATGCTAGTCATGTGTTTAATACTAATCAAAGGAGGTTTCAATTGATTAATCATTAATGGATGTCTTTATTACCAATCAAATGAGGTTTCAATTGATTACTTCTTAACGGATATATTGAGGAATAATGGATTAGAAGGAAATTGAAAGTCTTTGTTGCATATTTGGATATTGTTGAGTGTAGTTGATAGAGGTCGAAAAATATGGGGTCATATGAGATCTATAGGGCACATTGCACAAAAATAAAAATAAAAAGGTGTTCCCCACACTCAGAGGTGCTAGGTGCTTCTTGTTATATCCAAAAATTGAGTTTCCCCATCTCAAACAAAAAAAAAACATTCAACAAGTTTTTAACACATTCAATTTCCCTGTAAACATTCAATGGTAATGCCCCAATTCTTTGAACTACTAAACTTTATGACACTTTGAAAGCATAAAACCTCCATAAAACATTCTCATCATTTGATTAGTTCCATATATTAAATAACACTTTCTAGTCTTTGGTTTTTCTTTTTACTCTATTAGGGGTTTGATTGTGCATGAAAAGCGATTAAGATTCGTAGAATTCTTGTAGTATTTGAATAGATCATGTTTATTGTTCAATGTGGCACTTCACTTAAACAATAAGGTGAGAACGAAACCAAGAGGGATGTGAAAGGATAAGGTGCCATGAGCAATGGCCTAAACAGTGAGGTGAGCAAAATCAAGAGGGATGTGAGAGGAGAAACTCTCATGGGTGGTTGCCTAAATAGTGAGGTGAGCAAAGTTGAGAGGGATCTGCGAGGACAATGCCTCGTGGTTTCATTTTTTCATTTATTCTCATCATGTGGTTTGGTGCCTCTTATATACCTAGTATCCTTGATATTTGTCTCATTATATTTGTAGTAATTTAAAAGTTTAATATGTGAACTTAAGCTTTGACGAGTAGAGGTGAAGTTGAATAGTGAAACATGAACATGTTAAATTAGTTCATAGGTGTTTTTTTTTATGGAAATCAAAATATTTTTCATATATATTAAAATAATTAAATATCTCAATGTGGTTCACCTTATTTCTTTTCTGAGATTTATAAGAGGACATGAAATCATCTCTTTTTCAACTATCTATGTTGAAATTTTATGAATTCCAACCAAACCAAAGAAAAAGTTCCAACCAAACCATGTTTTTTTTTTTTTTAAATTTCAAGGATTTAATTCTTCTAAAAACTATAGATGAAACTTTAACTAAAGTAAAATTACATTTCACTATGAATTTTTGGTTGAACTAGAAACTATACTCCTACTGAAAATGGGTATCAATGAACAATTAAATATCACGTCATTGCTTTCCTCTTTCTCACATTGATAGACATATCTCTATGTGCACATGGTCATTTGTCATCGAGAGCGTTTTATGTGTGCACTTAATGATTGTTTTGTGTGTGCACTTAGTACTTGATATTTGGTGTAGCTTTGTTAATCTTTAGATAGAATGGCTTTCAAATAAAATGCATCCAAACAAAATAAGCATCTAATAAGTTTATGCAGTTTATTAGTGTAAAATACTTAGTTTTTTAATTAGAAATAACAAACCATAACATTGAGTTGTTTTTATTATTTAACTTAATTAGTTTTAAATGAATTGAATTCTCATTTCTTAATTAGTAATAGCCAATCATACAAACATTGAATTGTTCTTATTTTTTTATGAAAATAAATAAATTAACTTAACTTGTTTTTAATCATTTTCAACCTACCTAATTTTCACGTGGATTCCAATGAATTAACAGTGAGAAAGTTGTGACAACCTTGATTCGAGTCTTTGCACTTTCTGTTGATTCCATCAACAAGTGCTTTATTACTCAATTGTTTTGATATCCAAACAAAATATGGAAATGAATGAACTATCATATGGCTTCGAATTCATGTGTCATCCACGTTATTTGGAATATTCAACACAAAGATTATTTATATAGCCTGTTTTGCATGGCCACCAAACTATGTGTGTCAATACATCTCCAGGTTGTATTACAAATACCAAGTTTGTCTCACTACATGTGCCAAAATACATCCTACACATTGTATTAAAAATACAAGGTGTCAAAATTGTATAAGCCATAGGAAATAGTTGTTTGGTATGTAGAGTGCACTATGTACCTTCACGTTATGTAAGAGCACTCGAGAAAACACCCTGAAGAGGGAAAAAAATCCAAATTTCATTGAAGTGTGGTATGTAGAGTATATTGTGTACCTTCATGCTATGTAAGAACACTTGAGAAAACACCTAGAAGAGGAATAAAGTCTAATTTTCATTGAAGTGTGGTATGTAATGTACCTTCACCCTATGTAAGAACACTCGAGAAAACACCTAGAAGAAGAAAAAAAGTACAATCTTCATTGAAGTGTCATTGAAGTGTGGTATATAGAGTACACTGTTGAAATAATGTAACTGCGAAGAGCATTCTTATTATTATTTTATTATTGGATTAAATCCCCATTGTGGATTAATCATGTCATTATTATTATTATTGTTATTGGATTAATCCATATTGAGGATTAATCATGTCGGTAATTGTATAAGGACTAAATCCCCTTTTGTGGATTGGTCATCGGACAATTACAAAGTGTAGAATAAGAAGTCGGCCCCAACAGTTATTATGGAAGACCCAGAATTAATTAAAGGTGGGTTTACCCACCCAGGGTGAGAGGTCAGCCCTACCAGTTGTGACTTTTCACACATGCCAGTCTTGTATAAATAAGAGGCTAGCACCTCACTTCAAATACACAACTCACTTGCTCATTCTCTTATGAGACAAGTTGCAATTACAAGTTGGAGAGAGGAGAAGAAGGGTGGTGCATCTCTTGGAGAGGACTATCTGTATTGGTTTGAGTTATCTCTTGAACATTGTATATGCTATTTATGATAAGGAATTTTTTGCTGGGTTTTCTTCCCCTAGAGGGTTTCCCAAGATAAATGCTATGTCTCTTGTGGATGTGTATTTCTCAGTGATCTTGTTCTTATTATTCTCTTATCTATTGAAATGCAAAGAACTATAATAATGGCATAAACATTAACATGGTATCAGAGCCAACCTGAAGGAAGCACAATCTGCAAGAGGAAAAACGTCACTGTTACTGTACCCCAAAATTAGGGTTTTGAAAAAGTTTCTGTTCTTAGCCCCCTAACCTCCTAGAAATTTGTGCCCTCCCCCAAGGATCAATTTGGCACTTAGAGCACACCTTTTCAGTGGCTAGATCTCCCGAAAAGTGAAACCCTAGTTTCACAAAGTACCAGAAAACCAGAGTACCAGAAGTACCAGAGTACCAGAAGTACCAGAAAACCAGAAGCACCAGTCCAGAAATCTGCAGATTAGATTTGAAGGGGTAAAAGTTGGATTTTCGAAATTTCGACTGCACCAGCTAACTCGCCTCAGCTCAACACATCTATCCCCTGGATTAGATTTTCAAAATTCGAAGTTTGAAAAATTAGGGTTTTCTCAAAAAACCCTAAGTTGCAGTTGCAGTTGCAATACTAGTTGCAGTTGCAGCCATAGAACCAGGTGCAATCACCCTTGAAGTTTTTGGTAATGATTACCGCTGCTACCAGATGGAGCCACTACCTGCAAATGTCATCAGAGGTATGTACTCACATATGTTTAATGGTTAAACCCTAAGGAGTATTTGCAGGAGAAGGGATCTTTTTCCATAGATCCAGAAGGATCTCAAGATCCAACACATTCAGAGGAATGATGCAACCCAAGTGTGATTATTCTAATATACATCTATTTGTTATGAAATTATCTTGATCAGTGTTGCATGTTGAAGCTATGATCAAATCATTAGAAG
>ML780722.1:95773-110713 GCA_009831015.1 Picea engelmannii
CATTCGTGCTAATGTACTGGAGCTTCAAGGCTCCTCTCTGTACCATGTCGCGGATGAAATGATAGCGGATCTCTATGTGCTTCGACCTGTCGTGGAATACAGGATTCTCTGTCATCTTTATGCAGCTCTGGTTGTCACATAGATTCATGGTTGCTCTCATTTCCAAGTCAAATAGGCCAGTCAACAACTTTCGAAGCCATATAGCTTCGCAGCTAGCAGAACATGGGGCAATGTACTCTGCTTCCGCTGTGTTGAGAGAAATACTGGATTGCTTCCTACTCTACCACGAGATCATGGCTGATCCCAAACTGAAACAACATTCGGAAGTGTTTTTTCTATCAGCAATGCTTCCTGCTCAATCTGCATCAGTATATCCAATCAATATGAAGTCATGATCTCCATCATAGCTGAGATCATAATCCATTGTACCTTTAAGGTACCTCATCATAGGTTTTGCAGCCACTAGGTGAACACGTCTGGGTTCTACCAGAAACTGACTCAAGGTGTTCACTGCAAAATAGATGTCTGGTCTGGTGTTCGTCAGGTACATCAATGATCGAATAATCTGTCTATACAGTGTGGCATATATCAAGTCTGACAAAGTATCGACCAACAACTTCAACTTCGTTTCCATGGGTGTATTCATGGGCTTACATTCTAGCATGTCGAATCTCTTCAAGATTTCAACCGTGTACTTCCCTTGGTTAAGGAAGATCCTTTCTGGACTCTGCCATACCTCAAGACCTAAGAAGTAATGCATTAGGCCAAGGTATTTCATTTCAAATTCTGCGGCAAGTCTCTTTTTACATTCAGCGATGAGCTTTTCTTCTCTAGTTAAGAATAAGTCATCCACATACAGTAGTAAGATTATTGGTTCATTATCCATAATTTTGAAGTAGAGATTTGAGTTTTCTTTACTCTTGGTAAAGCCTAAGCTCGTCAAGAAAATGTCTATATGGCCATACCTGTTAGAATTAGTGATTAATTTGGAGTTGGTTTTGGTTTGTTGGAGTTGTTGAGATATTCTCTCAACCACTCCCTCCAAGTATGGAATCGGTTGGATCTGAATCCAGCTATATATGTAGCTATGTATGTGTGTAACAATGTAGCAATACAATTCATTATTTGTGTGTTATTACTGTGCATCTCAACTCTCATGAATTTTATCATGGTATCAAAGCCTGGTCTAGCTTGATTCCCTCACGGGAAGGCCAGGAGAATGTGAGAGCTCTTCCAGATTCGAAGAAAATCAAGCGGAGGCGAAATGTGAAGGAGTCATCGCTGGTGAAGCAGATTTAAAGAAAGCCGACTGTGTGAATTTCTTTGCGTTTTGTTTGAGTGATCGCTGGTCATTTGCCACCGGTTCTACACCTGTCTACGTTGAAAGGAGCCGTCTACCTGCGTTCCAATTCATCCACCGTGCCATCTGCCTGCCATTTGTGCAAAAGTAATCAATTGTGCATCAGAGAGAAGGGGGCCATGAGATAACTGTGAATCGCTGCCTGTAATTGAAGATTCATTGCTGCTGGGTTGTGAAGAATCGCTGCATATAACCCGTGCTTTAAACATCTGAAATAAACGCTGGGTGGAATTCAAGTGCTACATCTCATTGATGTTGTTGTGGCTGCCAACGGAAGTACGCTGCTGAAAAGACCACAGTTCTGGAGGAACAACCGATGACATTGTCATCCACGATTCAGATTTACAACCAATGAATTGCTGCCACATAGATCCGTCATTTGAAGTCTGCTACAAAACGTTTGCATGGACAGAACACCAGATTGGGAGTGACTCGAAGCCACCTTAGATGATCTACTTATATATATATATATGTATATGTATGCGTGTGTTGCTTAAAGTCTGTTTTTATATGATTACAAAGAAGGCCAAATCATAGAAGAATCTTTACGGGGCTTTATGGTCAGATCTTCAGTCCTGAAATTCACAAAGGTCATTTTGGAGGATTGATTGCTGAATACATTCTGTAACTAGAGTACTTTCCTACAAAACTGTTGAAATTTATTCTTCGGGGTTATTTCACAGATGGAAGTATTTCAATATGGTGGTTTAGTATCTAGACTCTTATTCGGGGGTGTCAAGAATCTTTGATCCTACAAATTCATCAAAGATGGTTAGAAGTGTTTTTATCTTAAATGAGTCGGGAGGGAAGCTTGAAGTTGTGGAGAAGAAAGAGCGTAAACCGGGAGATTTCAGAGTGGGTGAGAGTGCTGATGAAGACCAAATCAGACAGAGATATATGTTGTAATTTGAGAATTGTAATATGTGGTTTATTTGTAATGTAATCATTAAGGGAGGGTGTTAGAATTAATGATTAATTTGGAGTTGGTTTTGGTTTGTTGGAGTTGTTGAGATATTCTCTCAACCACTCCCTCCAAGTATGGAATCGGTTGGATCTGAATCCATCTATATATGTAGCTATGTATGTGTGTAACAATGTAGCAATACAATTCATTATTTGTGTGTTATTACTGTGCATCTCAGCTCTCATGAATTTTATCAATACCAAGCTTTGGGAGCTTGCTTCAATCTGTATAAGGCTTTCTTCAATCGACATACATGATACTTCCTGTCTTCAACCTCAAATCCTTGGGGTTTCTCTATATACACTTCCTCTTTGATAATAAACTTACCGACTCGAATTGTCCTAAGGAAATTGTCTATGTACTATTTTTATTTATTTATTATTGGAATTTATAATTGGAACTGATACCCAATATCAATATCTCTATTTATCTTAGGTACTCTATTTATTTAAGGGTTTTAAACTCATTATAGGTTAATAGAATTAATATTTGGTAAAAAAATTGTATTTTAACTCTACTCTTTCATTATATTATGATTTCCTTACCAGGTAGATTAACAGAAAATCCTTAGTTCTTTTAACTGGTTGTTCTGGTTTATTCAAAACATTACTTATAAGGTTTACTTGGACTTGTTTCGATTGTTTTCATTTTCTTTTATGAAATCTATCTCAGATCTACAACGTGCAGACAGACTCTACACATCATAGTTACAAAGATTGCACAGTGAAATTCTTCGTCGCTAAACTCTCTTTGTAAAATGGTGACCATTTTAGATCATCTTATAAACTTCCAAGATAAGTATATATATAGGAAATTGTAAACAATAACAATGGTAGGTATCCATCAAATCTCTATTATACAATAACATTTTATTCAGAGGGAGAATAAACATTTATTATTTCAAATTTATTTAAGAGATGTGATAGGGGGAATTGAATTTCACAAATAATAACAAAATTTCTCAAATTTTAATTAATTAATTTTTTCTTTTTTAATATAAATTTAACATATATTAATATTAAAAATAATTAAAATATTAAAATAAAATAAAATAAACTATTATAAAACATATTAAAAAAATAAAAATAAAAACACTCAAAATGGATATATTTTGATAGCTAAATGGGTCTAGTTTGGATCCTTCTCATCCATGTTCAAATATGTCTTGTGACATGTTTGTCTCTCATTAGCATGAAACTCAAAGCAGTGAACCACTTGTGATGTTAGAATCCTTCTTGTAGAGAATTTACATTGTAAAAAAAAGGAGACTCCTTCCTCTAGAGAATGTACATGAGGGTAAAATTCCTCAAGATTGATCTCCTTCCTGTAGAGAATGTACATTGTAAACAAAAGACTATAGGGTAAAATTCCTCAACAATATTCCTCTGCCAACAACATAACTAATTTAAGTGCATCAACTCACAATAATTATTTGTTTCATGACTAATTTATACTTTGAAGGAGATGTTGTGGTTTATGGAGAAATGAATAATTTCTCTTGCACCACCCCCTCGAAGGGGTCCCCTATTCTCTCATTCAACCCTTCTAAGAAAATTCTTCTTCAAAAACCACATTTCTCCCATTTAAATAGGAGGTGGGGGATAGAGAGAAAGGGGTTTGATCCCGCATAAGCTTATTTTGTTAGTATTTGCTCCTTGAGAATTTTGAGGGTTTTGTAGCATGATCATCCATACTACTAGACTAAAGCTAGTAGAGAGAAATTGTTTCACTAGGCAAGGAAGTCATCATAAAGCATGTGGTAAGTATACATTTTGTTAAAAAAGGGAGACAAAAATAGCACAAAAAGAAAGTATGCACATAGAGCCACTATTTATAATGGAAACCCTTAACCAGGAAAACCTACACCTAATAGATATCTATTAACCCTCTTGCTCCCATTATACACATTAGTCTACTACATTATGCTTTAACCATCTCCCTCTTGAATGATTGAAGGTGGTGGTGCAACGAGAAGGCCCTCATCATAGCTTTGAAGAAAGATTACGATAGGTTCCAAGTATATCTCCCTTACACAAATTAGAGTGGGTACTACTATAATTAACAAAGATATTGGGAGGAGGCCTCGGAGTTGAAGGAGTGCATAAGTAAATTGGAGAATAAAAACTATTACTAAATTTAGTGTGAAAGAAGTAGGTAAATCATGTTAAAATTGGAGTGGGGAAAATGAAGCTAATTTTGGGGTAGATATGGTAATGTACCATATACTACTTTTGAGTGGGTAATACTACCATTAGAGGAGATATTAGGAGGAAGCCCGGGAGTCAAAGGAGTGCATAAGTAAGTTGGAGAAGACAAACTATTAGGGAATATAGTGGGAAAGGAGGTAAATCATGTTAAAATCAGAGTGGAGAAAATGAAGCTCATTATCGGGTAGATGTGGTCTAGAACTTTAGTGAAGATGGTGGTCCCACTAAATCTAAATCTAGCAGCTGTAAATAATAGGTCTAAGACTAAAGGCTTCACTCTAGTCATAAATGAGAAAAGAGTGAAATGTGCACAAGTGATCCATGAGGTCGATGAATGTAAACCTACATGATAGGTCGAGGCACTAATCCCATCCCATTGTCAATTCCTAATAAAACTTTACTTTCTCGTCGAAGGATCAAGAACAAGTAACCTGCATTCTAAAGGAGAAATAAGCAAATGCAGGTCTAGGGTTTTGAGAATCAACGTGGAGCAATTATCGAAGGAAATTATGGGGATTTCATAAATAAAGAACTAGCTCATATTTGTACAAGAACAAAGGGAAACCATAAGATAAATGGTATAAAAAAAACAAAAGAGAGGGTTACTAAGCCTCTATGCCTAATAGTGGGAGAGGACATGGGTCTACAAGATATTAGAACCCTAATGAGCACAACTATAATAGGTGAGTTCATAGGGAAATCTATATCATAAGGAGGGATAAAATGGTGGTTAGAGAAAAATTGGCTTTATTTTTTGGGATACATGCCAAGATACCACACATTATTTAGAGGATAGCTAGCTTTTGAGCGCTGACTCGAACAAGATGTAAATAATATATTAGCAAGAAAGTGGTTATGTGACCTCTTGTTTCTCAACATTAAAAAATGGAAACAAATATTTGACCTTAGGAAATCCTGCCTATGTATCTACATTCTATTTGGGTTTAAAACCCAAGATTGCAATGGAAATATGAAACAAAAACGAATTAAACATATTTAGGGATGGAATAGAAAGGATAAGGATTGGACGAAGGATATCACACAAAAATTGACTAGAAGGTAGTAAAATCTTAGTTAAAATAGGTCTTTCGCATAAAATTGAAATCAAATTGGGGGAATTGACACTTTGTACAAGTCCTAGATTACTAGAAAATTCTCGTTAGTAACATGAGATATGAGATAGGCCATATTTAGAAATATTATGTGCACCCTAGAAGGAAAATAGTACGAAGAGAGGAAAAGTAGCCAAACTTTCAAACAAATCTAAAGTGGAATGAAGAAAAACATAGTAGGATGAAGAAAAACAAAATGATGTAAGGGAGGACACATGGATTTCTTCAAAAGAGATGGAACTTAATACAATTTATGAATTGAAAGTGGAAGTCAAGTAGCCCAAGCAACAATATGATAAAGGTTCATCATTAAAAGACGATATGACTAAAGAAAAGGCCAAGCCAAACTTAAAAGCATCCAACTCGATGGAAAAATATATAAGAAATTCTTCTCATCTTCATTTTAATTCCAGTGATTCATTCAAAAGCATTCTTAGATCTAATCCTAATTGTCTATTTGGTTGGGATGGGAAAGAAAGATGGGATAATTGACTAAGAAGAAAGGAAATTGATAATTTCCCATCCTCAGTCTCTATCTTTATTAGGAAATTGATAATTTCCCATCCTCACTCTCTATCTTTATTAAGCTCAATCTCTATCTCTATTAGGGAAGAAAAATAAAGTAAGACTCTTGATTTTGTAAAAAAACTATATCCCATGATTATGAGCATTTCTCCATAAGAAAATAGGACTTATGAATCCATATATAACCTACTATATAATTCATAAAAAGAAGAGGGAGTAAAATGAAGATGGGCCCAAAAAAACAAAACCTCCTCTCGAAGAAGAGAATCATATCCATCTCAAGATGACGTCTTGAGAACGAGAAAGCTATCAAGGAAGAAAGAAAACAATTAATGATCAACAAGGCCTTTAGAAGAAAAAGAAAAAAGGCCAAGAATATAATTTTGTCCCTGACTGTGAGAAGGGTACGGGCTTCCATTAAAAAAATCCTTCCAGAGATGCTTTGCAAAATTCAAGCTATTCTAGAGCAGGATCCAAGGGGTTGTTAGGTGGATTATTCTTGGAATTCTACGTGACCAGAGACTACCATCAATAATTTGATGATAATGGAATTTCAGATAATGGTTATTGGGCACTTAATAATTTGAATCCAAGATAAATTACTACTTATGTTAGTCTTCATTATTACTAGGAAGCCCAATGCTTCTTGTAAATGAAGAATTTAATGTTAGTCTTAATTGTTCTTAGCAAGCCCAATGCTTCTTGTAAATGAACGACGTCATTATTTGTATAGCATTCCCATTATTCATGCAAAAGAAGTTTCATGCAGATGGCACTTCCTAATTTCTTTCAGGATTCAAAATGATGGCCAACCACCCTTCTATCTCACTGTTATTATTCAGATAAATGAGTGAAACAATTAATAAACTAGCATACTTATAACCATACTGTCAATGCTGGTATTCTAAAGATATGTTCCTGTACATTTTGCTTTCTTTTCTTTTTTAGTTGGAAATGGAAATGCTGTGTTTTTCCATGGTCTTTGATTAAAATTGAAGCATTATTATTTTAATGATCTTTTAGATGTTTTTTCTTTAGGCTTTTTTTCATTATTATTTTAATAATCTTTTAGATGTTTTTATCTTGGGCTTCTTTTTGGTATTCAGAGCACTGATGTCTCACCTTTTACCATGGTTTATTATTGTTTTTTTTTTAAGGGAAATAACAGTTTTTGTTATTCAATTTTGAATCAAAGAAACTTTTCAATAATATTTTTTATGAGATCATCATATCATTTATGGTAATTGAATCTTGGTGGGAGGATAACAATCATTCCTAACAATAATCCAAACTAAACCTAATTGTTATGACTTACATAAATCACTTTAATACTTTAACATAATAGTAACCATTAAATTAACAGGTTAAAAATATGTTTATGTATTATTATTATTATTTGCCTAAATCACTCTAATAATTAGCACGCGAGCCTAATCACAACCATTAAATGAGCAGTTTTCTTTCTGTTGGCTGGAGATGGAAATGCTATGTTTTCATCTCGTCTCTAACTAAAATTGGATTTCTCTTTTTCTATTTTCTTTTGGCTTTTTAAAATTTTATTTTGTGATCTTTCCTGAACAAGGAAAAAAACAGAAACTTTTAAAATTGGATTTCTCTTTTTCTATTTTCTTTTGGCTTTTTAAAATTTTATTTTGTGATCTTTCCTGAACAAGGAAAAAAAACAGAAACTTTGGAAAGTTTTTATTTTACTGTACTTAGCTCATCTTATAAATATTTGTATGCAAAGAGTATCAACATGAATCAAATCCGTTTATTCTCGTCCATCATTTTGTTTTGTTAAGATTTGAGGGTTGTTGCAAGAGCCAAAATGAAATTTGAATTGTATAATGTCTTGGTAATCATGTTTCTGATCACTATGGTTGCAATGCATACGGTCCATGCAGCAAAACCACATCAAGATGGTAGTTTTTAATACATTATTATATGATATATATTTCAAGTCTTTTTTATTTACAATTAATTTATTGGGCATTGGATTTCTCATCTCTTTTATTAGTTGATGTATATATATATATTATAACTATAATATGATGTCTTTGTTGTGTAGAAAGCAAATATTTGTTTGAAGTTTCAGAAAAAGAGATAGTGGCCAAAACCGAGCAAAGTAATTTACAGGTATATAATGGTTCATCTTCATCCTCATAGTACCTGCATCAACGTAATGCCTGATTAGTTCTATGGATCTCTGTGAAGTAGCATATCTCTATCTTAAACTGAATTTTATTGCATCGAGAGTACATTATTTAGTACAATTACATGATAGATGGGATTTTTTCAATTCTATGGTGATTAAGAGAAAATGTGTATTTTGTATAAGTTTTATAAACAAGTCACCATTGCATGCTAGTGTTAAATAGGTCGTAGGTTAAAGGTGAAATGATGATTTTTTTGGGGGATATTTGTTTTAAATTAGGCTAGAAATTGTTGGGTTCGTAGATTTGAGTGATTATTTTTGTAGAATCTAAGTGTCTTGGTAGTTTTTCAGCATGCTGAATCCATTTCTACATTCAGAAATGGATTTTGAACAACAGAAAATAGAATAGTTATTCGAATAAATGTGTATCACCGAATTCTGACAAAAAAAAACCATTTCATAGAATAACTAGCCAATCCCTTAAATAATATGTTTATGTTTTTGTGTAGGACAAGGTGGAGCAGCTTATTGAAAGTATGCCGCCGTCGTGCACCAATCTGCTGTGTGGTCCAGCATGTCTGCCATGTCAAGCTGTGACCGTGAATATCGATCCTCTTCACGAAGTATGGAAGTGCAAATGCAGTGATGGGAAAATTTATGATCCTCACTCCTGATCTCATTACTCTACACTGGTAGGGTTCTAGTCCAATGCATAAAAACATATCCAAGATTATCCTCTGAAAAATGTGGCCGCCTTGTTTTTGGCAAAGAGTTGTAAAATCAGTTGTGATACTTTAATAAATAAAGTTTTAAAATAACTTTTATATGTCTTACGCTTCACATTCAAATCTACTAAGCTCATTCAGATTAAACTTACAATTTACAAAGAAGAAATACATATTTTGATTTCATTTTAAAACTATTTCTGAAGGAATCTCCGTAAAGAAAAATATGGTTCTGGCTAACGGGCAGCTTCAATAGATATTTAGGCCCAATAATTCACAGAAACGCATGGTTCAGTATAGGTACAGGTCAACCCTGAGCGAAAGCTCCTAAGGGAGGGGTCTTTAGATGTTTAGATCCATTAACTCAATATCATTTTCGTTCGTTCATTCGATCCCCGAAGGGTTTGGTCTCCGAAGGGAGAAATAAGGAATTTTTTTTATTTACATCAGTAAATTAGGAATTGTTTGACTTATACAAAGAGGAATGAAGGAAGCCTTCGGGAGGCAGCTTAATTGGCAAGTGCTGTGAAAATGAAGTTTCATGAGGTTTCTAGTTCAACTCTCTCGACTTACCTTGTGTGCCGCATCAGAGGCATCTTGGGCACACTTAGAGGTTATAGTGATAACTGTTGAATAACACGGCCACGTGTAACGCAAGCATGTGCCCAACAAGAAGAAACATATATTTTTAACTACTAAGCTCTTTCAGACTGTATTTAATTTGGAAATTTTGGCAAGTTTCCAACCCAGAAAACCGAAAACCAATCATCGGGAAACCAATCTCTGGTCCCATTCCCATTTGATAATAAAAGTGGGTGGTAGGATTAGTGAGCATCCTCACTGTCATAAAGAGGGACTATGGGCAGCCAGGAGGTCCAAGTTATTATAATAGAAGCTATGTTTAATTATTGTGGATTAGTAAGTAGTTAATTGCTTTGAATTTTATGTAAAAGGTTTATTGGTCATTTTAGTGGATTCAGTTTCTCTGTTGGTGTATGTATAACTTGCTCTTTGTAACTATTGAATAAGATTTTAAATGGATACCATCTGCTATTGTGGAAAAGTGCTAAAAAGCTTTTGAGCTAGAATATTTTCTGAAGAAAATCCAAAAAATAAATAATTTTTATATTATTCACATACATTTTAGAAAAGAAAAAATATGTTACTCCAAATAATAACAAATTTTTATTAGTTTTTTCTAATTTTTATAATAAAAGTGTTATATATTAAATATTTTTAATTTTTATAATGAAAATATTATATATTAAATAGAAGACAGGAAAAGTATATTATTTTCTTGTTAATCATAAAGATGAAAAATAATGCTTTTCTTACACTAAAATGTTTATAGAAAATAATTTTTTTTACACTGAAATGTTCAGAGAAACATTAAGTCTATTTTCATTCCATTTATAAAATAATAAATCTTCATTAAGAATTTATTTGAGAGTAACATTAAGTTTTTTTTTTCATTCCATTTATAAGATAATAAATCCTCATTAAGAATTTAATTCAGAGGAACATAAAGGTTTCTTTTCCATTCCATTTATAAGATAATAAATCTTCATTACATATTAATTCATGAAAACAAAAAGAACCTTATAAGACTTATTTCAATCTTTTTATCCTAAAAACAATATCTTGACTTTGACCAACATTTATTTCAATCTTTTTAATCCTAAAAACAATATCTTGACTTTGACCATGGTTGAAAATGCTTTTATTTTTTTAACAAAATATATTTAATTTTATTAAAATAAAAAGAATTAAAAATTTAATTTAAGTGATTAAAATTAGTTTTGAAATTTGAAGTTTATCTTTATCTATGAAAAAAAATTATACTGTTTTAAAATTTTTATTGCCTTTCCATTTATATTCACATAAATTGATGCTTTGTTAATTCAAAATTAAAAAAAATATATTAATACAAAATATTATTTAATTAAATAAAATGATAATTAACTTAATAATAAATAAGATTAACCTTTATATATATATATATATATATATATATATATATATATATATATATATATATATATATAATAATAATAATAATAATAATAATGAAAGTATATCTTAGTTCAACCAAATTTTTTATAAAAAATTATATTCATGTTACATTATCTCAAAATTTTAATAATATATTGATTAATATATTAATAGGCTTAGTTTGTTACAAAAATTTTAAGTTTGTATTATTTGAAAATTTCACATTTACAATTGTTAAAATTATTAATATATTTGAAATAAATTTTTATTTTTCAAAATTAATTAAGTCAATAATATAAAAAATTCATAAAAAAATGTAAATTGTTTTTTTATTTATTTGAAATTTGCATTAGAACTATTTGTATTCACATTTTTTAAACACTTTGGTTTGTTTTTTTTCTACATTTTGGTTGTCTCTTTTATCTTTGCAACTACACTTAAAAATATTTAAAGTAGATAAAAAAAATTAAATTGAATAGAAGATTTTAATATTAAACATAAAAATAACTATATTAATTTTATTGTTAAATTATTTTATAGTATGAGGGAGATGTTGAGATGTTGTCGCATAAAGGTTATGTTGTCATGTATTCTAAGGTTATCTTAAGTGACAAAATAAATAAATAACTATATCAAAACATATGTAGGTGACATCTAAAAAATAAATCTCTAAATGCTTGATATATCCAGATTTAAAATATATCTACATTAGTTAAGTCATACAAATATCTATTGTAATTTTTGTAAATTTAATAAATTAAAAATAAATAAATAAGATCCATTATTATTTTTTATATTTTTTAATCTTATATAAAATATTTGAAAATTTAATATTATTTTATTATTATTCATAGTTGCACGAAACTCTTCAGAAACTGGTTTCCAAAGTTCCCAATTGGTTGGGAATTCTTTTGGAAACTTAGGAACTTTTTGGAAGTTTCAACATCAAAGAAATAAAGGGCTTTAAATTAGAATTATATTAAATTAAAATGTAAATATATTTATTCCAATATTACAAATACATCATTTCTTACAAATATTTTCATTATATTTATTCAAAATATCACTATAAAACTAAGACTAAACTACAGGTAAATATTATTTCAAAAATTAGTAAAGTAAAAAACTTACTAATACTCACTTTATAGTTGTGGATATGGAAAACTTTCAATACATTTATGTTTTTTTTCAAGCCCAAACTAAACATGAAAGTGGAATAAATCAATACCATATCCACGACAAACATTTGTTCCACTCTGTATATATCATTGATTTTTATTGTATTTTTATATTAGAAGAGTAGTACTATTTTATTTTTTTTCAATAAAAAAAGAATAATGCTTCAAATTTACAAAGATGTTTAAAGTTTATATATGGAAAGTTTTAATTTTAAAAAGATGTTAAAATTGTATATATGTATTTTCAATTTTGTTTCTCATTTTCTAATGAAATATTTAGAGATATTAAAGTTTCACTATTATGTTAAATATATTTATATAATTATTAACACAAATTAAATTAGTAATTTTAATATTGTAGTTGTTACAATAGGAGAAATATTGTCCTCTATTGATCTTCAATTTTATTAAAATAAGATTTTAAATGTATCAATATTTCTATACATTGTAATCTAAAGTATCATTGTAATTTAAAATATTTTTTATATTTTTTTATCCACCCCAAATTTTCAAAACTAATACAATATAGTTATTATTATATTATTAAAAAAAATAAAAAATAAAAATTAAACCTCACTTTTTGGAAAATACTAATAATTCCTTAAAATATCACTTTAAAATTCATCTTGAAAATTATTACTAAATTATTTTTGCGATAAATTGTCGTAAGAGGATTACCTATTATTTATTTTATAAGGGAGAATTATTGTTTCCCTCTAATTCTTTTAGTAGATGTTCGTGAATAACACGTTTTACAATACAATTTTTTTTTCTTTTAATGTTCATGTAAATAACGCTTTTTACAATACAAAAAATTTCTTCCATGTAGAAGATGAATATCCATATTACCATCTTGTTAGTTTTTTTTACCACAATGTTCATGTAAATAACGCTTTTTACAATACAAAAAATTTCTTCCATGTAAGAAGATGAATATCCATATTATCATCTTGTTAGTTTTTTTTACAATACTAAAATTATATACATATTATCATCTTGTTAGTCTTTTTTACAATACTAAAATTTCCTAAAGTAAGAAAATGCATGTCACAATATATATAGTACCATCTTGTTTACAAGTAGAAACAACATTTTTTATTTCAAATTTATTTAAGAGATGTTATGAGGGAGGAGTTGAATTTTCATTAAAAGTAATAAAATTTCACAAATTTTAATTAATTATTTTTTAAATATAAATTTAAAAGATATTAATATTAAAAAATTAAAATAAAATTATTAAAAAATATTTAAAATGGATACATTTTAATTGTTAAATCTGTTTAATTTGGATGGTTAAAAGGAAAAAAATGTATCCTTCTCAATTAGGTTTAAATCTGTCTTGTGACATGTTTATCCCTCATTAGCCAATTTCACAATAGGAATGTAGTTGTAATCTCATCATTGTAATTTAACTACTTGAGGGTAGGATGAGATATTCCAAACATTTTGAGGGTGGGATGAGATGTTACAAAAATTTAATCTCACTCCCACTAGAGTGGTTAATCTTCACTTATGAAGTATCATGGTGCTAATTATGGAACTTGAGTTGGTGGAGACATTGAGTGAGCTTCATGCATGAAGTATCCCAATCCAAGGGATCAACCTTGAAACTTATTGCATGAAACACAAAGCACTCAACCACAACCTTGAGACTTATTGCATGGAACTCAAAGCACTCAACCACTCAAGCTAATGTGCATCATAAAAAAAGGCTATAGGGTAAAATTCCTCAATATTGATTCCTTCCTCATCCATTGAATGACAAGGAGTGAGTCACAAAATATTTGAATGTGTGTTATTCCACATTTTTGTGCCAATATAATTAGTTTAAGTGGCATCAACCCACAATAATTATTTGTTTGATGACTAATTTCTACTTTAAAGGAGATGTTGTGGTTTATGGAGAAACAAATAATTCCTCCTGCACCACCCCTAGAAGGCATCCTCTGTTAAACATCATCATATATATAGTGGGGTGAATATGATGAGGCCACTTGTATGGCTCTCATTCAACCCTCTCTAAGATAATTCTTCTCCAAAAACCACCTTTCTCCCATGTAAATAGGAGGCGAGGGGGGGAGATAAAGGAGTTTGATCCTACACAAGATTATATTGCTAGTATTTGTTCCTTAATAATTTTCAGGGTTTTCTAGGGTGATTATCCATAATAATCAGACTTTAGATGATATATGTAATGTTATGAGGATTGGAGCCTAAGTAAAGCTAGTAGAGAGAAATTGCTTCACTCGTCAAGGAGGTCATCATCAAACATGTGGTAAGTATACATTTTGTTAAAAAAACCGAGAGATAAATAACAAAACAAGAAAGTATGCACATAGATCTAGTGTTTACCATGGAATCCCTTAACTGGGAAAACCAACACCTAATATTAATATATATATATATATATATATATTAACCTTGCTCTTACTAGCCAAGCTAGGATACATCGACCAATTAAGGCTACTTGAGGTTTATTACAATGGAGTATCTCAAGCCATGAATTATGATTCAATAATTAAAACCAGGGATGATTTTAAGGATGGAAATTTATATTAAAATGTAGAAATATGGGCTATTCTTACTAGTCCTTAATATGCAAAATGTAAAATGTTTGGCGAAAGTTTTGTAAAAATATTCAAATTTCTAAGGATTTTATATAGTTTCTTTAAGGTTTTGGCGATTTTTAAGGTTAAATAATTTTATTCTATGGAATTTGGGC
>ML780722.1:148766-164749 GCA_009831015.1 Picea engelmannii
TTTCAACATAAGGATAATGATTATTATAAAAAATTAAAAAAATAAACACGGAATCACTTAGTATGTTTCTAACATATTTTTTTCAAGGATTGAAAAGATTGAAATAAATTTTATAAGGTTCTTCTGGAATGAAAATGAGACTTAATGTAAATGTTCAATATTTCAGTGAAAATAAACATTTTTTTTGTTTTTCACATCAAATTATATATTTTTCCATGTTGTAGACTTAGTAGTAAGCCTAGTACATGACACTTTCATTATGAAAACTCATACAAATGTTATTTTACTTTGCTTGATATTTTTTCCATTTTATAACATCTTTGTAGTAGAAATATTATTTGATCATTTTCTTTTGGCAATTCTTTCAAGGAAATTCTATATCAAAAGATTTTGGTAATTTTTCCAAGGAAATTCTAGATGAAACGTTTGTGGCAATTCCCAGACCTTAGCAGATGGTACCCAATTCAAATCTTGTCCAATGGGTAGAAACAATAAGTGACACATGCAACAGAGAAACTAAATCCACAGAAATGTCGACAAAACCTCTTACAGAAATATCAAAGCAATTAACTATTTACGAATCCACCAAAATTAATAACCTACAAATCTTTTACATAAAGTTGAAAGAAAACTAAACATAATTTATTTTCTAATAACTCGGCCCTCCGACGGGTCGTTATTAACAAATGGGAATAGACTTGAAAATATAAAGAAAGAAACTAATTCTCTCAAGCAAGGAAACACTTGGAGAAAATCAAAGCAAAGCCACACACTACATTTTATTAAATCAATTGAGGAGTACAGTATATAGGATGATATTCGGTTTAGACGATTGGAACCAACCTCTAACAAATAGGATCTAAATCACAATTAATCTCCATTATTTCTAAGTCTCCCCTTTAAAGGAGAAAGGATTGACATCCACACCTAACATCTCCCTAAACAGTTCAAATTTTATCTTCCCAAGAGGCTTAGTGAAAATATCAGTGGCATTTTCACTAGTATCACAATACATTAAAGCAATGTCAATGGACTACATCTTTTCTCGAACAAAATGAAACTGAGTATCGACATGCTTTTTCCTTGAATGGTAAAATTGATTATTTGCCAACTTGATTGAGCTCTAGTTATCACATTTGATTATCGTAGCTTTTGTTTGTTCTTCTCCAACATCTTGAAATAGTCTTCTCAACCAAACAACTTTGCAAGTTGTTGCACACAATGCATTATATTTTGCATCAATGGATGACAAAGATACAATAAGCTACTTCTTACTGCTCCATGAAACAATCCCGGATCCAATGCCAAAGGCATAACCTGTAGTAGATCTCTGATCATCTAGATTTCCAACCCAGTCTGAATCTGAGTAACCTGTCACCTCAACATAAAATGAATCAGTATATTTAATACCATAATCAATTGTGTCTTTGAGATACCCGAGTACCCCTTTCATTGCATTCTTATGGATTTCTAGAGGTTTTGCCATAAACTGACTTAACAAACTAACATAATATGCTATGTCAGGTCTTGTTGTAGTAAGATAGTTCAAGCTTCCCACCATCTGTCTATACACTGTATCATTTACCTCCTTCGAACCATCATCATAGTAGAGTTTCATGTTATGCTACATTGGAACATAAGAAACTTTACACTTATCCATTTTAAACTTCTTAAGTACTTCTCTGACATATTTACCTTGAGACATAAAGTTTTGACCAACATTTCTCCAAACTTCAAGACCTAGGAAGTAATGTAACTCACCAAGATCTTTCATTTTAAATACCTGTGACATCTGCCTCTTAATTCCACTAATCAATTTTTTTGAATTTCCTGTAATAATTAAATCATCAACATATAAGAAAATCAATACAACATGCCCCTTTTCATCAAACTTGGTATACATATTTGGATCACTTTTTCTCCTCATAAAACCCTGCTGATGAAAGAAGGAATATATCTTCTCATACCATGACCTAGGTGCATGTTTCAATCCATACAATGGTTTCTTTAATTTACACACTAAATGTTCATGACCACTTTTCACAAACCCCTCTAGTTGAGTAAGGTAAACCTCCTCTTTTAACTCACCATTCAAAAAATCATATTTTACATCTAATTGGTGAAGCTTCCAATGGTACTTTGTAGCTAATGCAACTAACAATCTTATAGTATTTAATTTAGCTACTGGTGAAAATGTTTCTGCATAATCAATTCACTCCTTCCGTGAATACCCTTTTGCCACCAATCCTAGCTTTATATTGATCTATACTACCATCTTATTTGAATTTAGGTTTGTATATCTATTTACATCCTATGGCCTTTTTTATCTTTAGGCAATTCAGTCAATTCCCCAGTTTTGTTTTTCATTATAGAATCATATTCTTCCCCCATTTATTTTCTCAACTCTTCATGTTCATTACTTTCATTAAAACTCATGGGTTCTATGACATTTGAAATATTACTCATCAGGGCATAATATTTATACCTTTTAGTTGGACGAACCTATCGTGAAGATCTTCTCAATTGGTTGGTGACTTTTTTTCCGTTTTGTGAAGATCCTTCTTCACTGTTGTATGTATCCATGTCACTGGTTGCCTTTTCCTGTTAGTGCTTCTATTCTTTGATCTCTTCATCTTTAAGAAGTGCATGACATCCTTCATGACTGTTGTCTTCATTATTTCCTTCTTCCTGCTCACGGAAAATTACATCTCTACTTGCAAACACTTTGTGAGTAGATGGATCAAACAATTTATATGCTTTAAATTCTGAACAATACCCTATAAAAATACATTTGATATATTTAGCATAAAGCTTCTTCATGTTCTCCTTTGGAATATGTTCAAAATCCTTACACCCAAATATCCTCAAATTATTAATTGCTGGTTTAGAATCATACAAGGCTTCGAAAGGAGTTTTATGATAAAGACACCTTGTTGGACTTCGATTCTTTAAATAAACGACAGTGCTAATAGCCTCTACCCAAAAATCATTTGAGAGATTCTTATCTTTCATTATACTTTGTGCACACTCCACCCGAGTTTTGTTTTTCCTTTCTGCAACTTCATTCTGTTGTGGAGTGTGGGGTACTGTAAATTGTTGTACTAATCCATGATCTTTGCAATACTTGATGACGTTCCCTAATCTACACTCTCCCCCTTGATCTGAGCGGAGGATTTTAATGGTCTTTCATGTTTGCTTCTCCACCATGTTTTTAAATTCCCCGAAGTATTAAAAAACATCACTCTTTTTTCTAAAGAAATAAACCCATGTGTATCTTGTTCAGTCATGAATAAATAACAAAAAATAATAAGCACCACCTAAGGACCTTTTTTGCATTGGTCCACAAACATAAGTATGTATAAGTTCTAATACATCTTTCTTTCTCCTATCAGAATTAGAGGGGAATTATTCTATGTGCATCTTTCCTAATGCACAACCTTCACAAGCAACATACTCATTCTTCAACATAGGGAATCCTTCAACCATACTTTGTTTTTGTAATAACAATAAATCATGATAATTAATGTGACCATACCTTTGGTGCCAAAGAGTTTGTGTAGGCATAGTTGCATAAGTCAATGCTTGATGATTCTTGCTGGTGACATCAAGTTTGTACAAACCTCCAACTCTGACTCTTGAGGAAACAATTTAGTAATGATCCTGCAAGTCCTTCACTATACAATGTGTCTTGAAGAATTCGACCTTCAAATTATAATTTGTAATTGTGGACACAAAAATCAAGTTTTTCTTTATCTTGGGGACATACACAACATTGTGAATGTGTCTAACAGTTGCATTCAACAATGTTACTGGAATATCTCCCTATTCCTTGATCTGATAAGAGCAATCATCTCCAAGATAAATATGGGCACCATTATGTGTTTCTTTAAAGTTTATATACCAATTCTTGTTACATGTCATGTGAATTGAAGCTCCAGAATCCAAAAACCATGCATAAACATAATTAGTTTCTTCAAACAACGCAACATTATACACAAATAGTCTAAGATCTTTTAAATCAAAATTTGGGTTTTTTTTCTGCAAAGTGTCCTTAATTTGTTTGTATTTTTATTCCTAGCCTCATCATTTTTCTTCTTATAACATTCTTTGGCAAGATTCCCAGTCCTACCACAATAGAAGCACTTAGGTTCATTTCTATTAGATAACATACCTTGATTTGTCTTTGGAAATGACTTCCTCTGAAATGAACTTCCTCCTCTTCCTTCTTCTCCTGGTTTCCCTTTAGGGAATCTCTTCTTTGTCGATAGTGCTGAGTTTGAATTTTGAGGCTTCAAATTCGGCTTCAAATCCGTGCACCTCTATTCTTCTTGCAACAATATACTTGTCAATTCCCCAGAGGTAGGATATTTTTCTCTCACTGCAAGGCCTATTATAAACACTTCATAGTCCTCTAGCATTCCATTTAGGGAAATTGTGACAAGATCAATGTTTGACACTTTTTATCCTATATCTCCCAATTTATCTTTCATGTCTTTAATTCTCCCAAGAAAAGTCTAACAGACTCATTTATATTCATTTTAATACTTAGCAATTTACTCTTCAGAAAAAAATATGATTTGTATTATTAGTCTCATACAAATATTTAAGTGCTTTCTAGGTTTCTTTAGAAGTCTTAGCATATCTAATGTGAGGAATCATATTATCTTTCACATACATTCATAATAATACCTTGGATTTGTTCTCCCGCTTATCCCAATCTTGGATTGTTGCCGCTATCATACATGGAGCCACGATAGGTCGCACTTCATCTCCTTTCGCGATCATCCATACACTATAACCTTCCATCAAGGATGCATTTTGAATATCCAATTGACGAAATTTGAGCCATCCAATTTATTGGCTTCATTGAGATAAGTTTCAACAAGTGGATTCACCATCTTTGCAAACTCCTTTACGCAAAAAACTCCTCTCCAAAGCAATGATCATGCACCAAGAATGGAAACTAGCAGAGAAAATGGTTCGGCCTCTCAAACCCAAGACGAAGGTGTCGACAAAAAAAACCCCAATGGCTTCGTTCCAGAAATATTCGAGAAGGACGGGTTCCTTCATGCCTCTCCACACCAGACATGTTCCTGTTGGATTACTGAGAGGGGGGGTGAATTAGTAATAGAGAAATTTAATCCTTTTTAACCATATAATACAAGTGTTATATCAATGTAGCATTATCATCCAATAACTACAGAGTAAACAAGCAATGAACAAATGAACAATCATACACATACACAGTACACCATTGTTTTACGTGGAAACCCAAAGCGGTAGAAAACCACATAATTCTTTTTCTTATATGTCTTGAAGAATTACATTCATCGGAAGCAACGACTTCCTTTGTTTTCCAGCTACAACTGGAAGAAGGCTCCAATCCCCTAGTTTCTCAAGCTACAACCTAAGGGAAGCTCCAACTCCCCATTTCTCCGGCTACAACCAGAAGGAGGCTACAACCCCCTATGTTCTCTGGATAAAATCGGAAGGTGGATACAACCACCTGTCCTTGCCCCATCCAACCTCCCTGAAGTAGAAGTAGAATGATGAAACCATTGTCACACTATCAATGTGACATATACTGTTGTAAACCTGTACCAATAACCTGAACCATGCATCAACCATGCATCAACCTGTACCTCAACCTGTAATCAACTTGTACCATAAACAAATGCACCAACCATGCACCAACCTGTAATCAACTTGTACCATAAACAAGTGCATCAACCATGGACCAACATGTACCTCAACCTGTACCATGAACAAGTGCATCAACCATGCACCCATGCACCAAACCTCTACAAATAACCTATCACAACAACCTATCACAACAACCTGTCTCATCAATTTTATCAACCAAATCAGATCTACTCACCAAGACAACTCTCAAAGATGTGCATCAACCAAGTATAACATAACAACTCATAATCATCACCAATATCAATATGTGCTTCTGATAATACAAGTATGCTACATCATCCATAAACCATGTGTCAACAATACTACTAACAAGTGCCTCCAACCATGTACCAAGTATGTACCAATCATTTATCAACTACTCATCAACGATGACTCATCAATATGTACCAACATCATCAACTATACACCTCATGTATGTGCCAAATCATCAACTACTTGTCTCAACCATGTACTTGACATGTACCTCAACCAAAATCCCTCATCAATTTCATCATCCAAATCTGATTTGTAACTCTGTAATAGACCTAGTGTATATGATCACATTCCTACAAACTTTCCTTAACTTTAACAACAAGAGACTAGCATTGTTGGCACAGGGGTAGACCCAGGGTTCGGCTCCAAGAGTGCACCAACAAGCCCTAGCTATTGTCCCTTTCAACAACACCTGCGAGGCAGATGTAGTCTCACTCGAAGCAGCTATGAGGGGGTTGCAAGATAGAGATGTCTACAACCAAGGGGAATATCAAGTGGATCAATTATCAGAACACTACGGCATGCATATATCACTTATCAACCTAGATCTACTCTACATAGCTATAGATCTGATCTAACACATAAATGCAATAACAGTATATCAATGACAAAGAATAGAGTATCAATCACACACATGACACAAGATATACATGGTTCACCCTCTCTCTAGGGCTACGCCCATAGAACTGTGCTTATGATATATTAAGATAAAGCATACAGTTCTTATCTACGCTCTCAACTAGTATATATTCTTTCTTCTCCTCTCTTCCTCTCCCCTTCCTGCACACCTAGCTGCAGGACTTGACCTTCACACCGAGCTGAAGATCTTACAATACTAGAAAGCTCTCACACTTAGCACTTCTCTCTCACAATACAATAATCGCTCATAACAACAATACAACTAGATCGAACAACAATATCGTACCAACCCGAAACAAGTACTTTAGACCTTTATTTATACATTACAATAGCTCATCGATAACCTTAGGTCAAAACCTAGGTGTCAAAACCCTAGATACCCAAAACCCTAGGGCAACTTGACCCGTGCTTTTCGAGCTTTGCCATCCTTTCTTTCCTTCCTTCTTGCGCGGTGCTCCAAAGTATCCAACGATGGATTTTTCTGCTTGCTGAGTTGTCCACGAACCTTCTTCCTTGTTGATCTTTCATCCTCGATCTCCTCGTCCAACAACTTTCTTTTCCTTACTTTGCTCCGTCTTTTCTGTTCTTTTGCTCACTTCGACCCAGTAACAGTCACTGTGTCTTCCACGAAGTTCGCATTTCACCTTTTCTTCCTTGATCTTTGCTTCCTTCCATAACCAAGGGCCAACATGCCCCCAAAACTCACCTGTGACTCGTCCCGAGGCACTTCAGATCTGATCCTTATGTGTTACTTCGACTGCAGACTACGCAATGCAACCTTTTCTTTCTACTTTATGCCTCCTCTCCATCCTTGTGCAGACTATATTTTCTATGTCTGTTACCCATTTTCAACTGCACCTGGTACCTAGACCCTTTTCTTCATGCTTTTACTGAGAGCTGTGAGGTAGTTGGTTGTCATAGTACAACTTCAGTCGACTCCCATTCACCAAACCTTCCTTCCATTTGTCAGTTAAAGTCTATAGTTGCACAACTTCTCCCTCTGTAATATAGGCGATCTCATATGACCCGAGCCAATGCGTTCTAAACTTCCCAGGGTGCTTCGTGAACTTACTGTCATATACCAGTACCAAATCACCTTGCTTGAATGCCTTATTCTTGATGTGTCTGTCATGATAGGATTTCTCTCTTTCCTTCTGAACCTGCTGATGGAACCCTGCAATAAATTTGTCCTCTTCTAGTTTGACAAACTTTGCAAGCCTTTCTCGCACAACGATAGTGTCATCCATGTCTGTGAAGGCATCAATTCTTAATCTTGGAACACATTATTCCATTAGGACAACAACTTCGAGACCATACACCAACTTAAAAGGAGTCTGCGTTGTTAGCTTCTTACAAGTTCTTCTGTAGGCCCATAGTACTGCGTGTACTCTTAAGTCCCAGTCATCCCTGTTCACACTGCAAATCTTCGTCAGCGTTGTCTCTAAGATCTTGTTGAATTCTTCCATTGTTCCATTTTCTTGTGGATGGTAAGGTGTGCTCTTCTGATGATGGACTGCAAATTCCTCAATCAGGGCTTCAACAATCTTATTGATTAAATGTGTGCCTTGATCACTCATAAGGATCTTGGACATCCAAACCTAGTTATGATGTCATCAAATATTAAGAGAGCAGTTGTAGTTGCACTACAGTCCTTAACTTCTCTGGATTCAACCCATCTGGTCAAGTATTTTGCCACAGTGATGATGTACCTTTCTCCTGTGTGCTTTCCTAGTGGGTTTATGGGTCCCACGAAGTCAATGGACCATTTATCAAATGCTTGTAGGGTCAACTGTGGTGCTAATGGAATTTCATCTCTTCTGGACGATTTCCCAACTCTTTGGCATACATTGCAGGCTTTGGAATAATCTTTAGCATCTTTGTGTAAGCTAGGCCATCAAAGGCCAGCTCTAAGAACCTTCTGCACAGTGGCTTTCCTTGCGTAGTGTCCTCCTATGATGCCTTCATGAACTTCCACAAGGATCAATGGTTACTCTGCCTCCATAAAACACCTCCTTAATATCTCATCAGGTCCCATATTTTATAGTTGTTCATCTATAAGTGAAAATTTTGCAGCGCACACCACTAGCTGTTTCTTCTGGGGAATTATATACTCACTAGGTACCATTACTGTTGACAGGAACTAGACTATGTCTGCGAAGTGGTCATCAATATTCCTGCTGTGCATCCGACAGTGTATCCTCCAAACTGGTGGGCTCTTCGCCATGTTCCAACCTCGACAAGTGGTCGGGACCTTTGTTCATTCTTCATGGTTTAACCACAATTTTGAAATCGTATTCCTGAAATAGCATAAGCCATCTGCATATTCTCCCCCCCAACACTGGCTTGTTGACTAGGTACTTCAACGCAGAGTGATCAGTAAACATTTTAAAGTGTCCTCCCAACAAGTAGTGGTGAAACTTCTACAGTGCATACACCATGGCTAATCCTTCCCTCTCTATAGTGGTGTAATTAATTTCAGCTGTAGATAGCTTCCTACTAGAAAAAGCTAATGGATGGTCGATATCCCCTTCTCCAGGTTGTGATAACATTGATCCTGAGGAAATAGAAGACACATCGACATTCACATGAAACTCCTTACTCCAATTTGGAAAAACCAGAATAGGCGCAGTAACCATATTTTGTTTCAGTGTGTTGAAGCTCTACTGGCATTCTTCCGTCCAACTAAACTGGCTGTCTTTCTTCAAAATATTTTCCATAGGTGTTGTAATCTGGGCATATCCTTTGATGAATTCCCTATAATATCCAGTATGTCCCAGCGTAGTGCGCAGTTGTTTGACTGAAGTGGGAGGTGGCAGATCAACGATAATGGCAATTTTAGATGGGTCAACCAGCAATCCCTGCTTGCATACAATATGACCTAACAATACTCCAAATGGTGAGAAGAATATTCGCTTCTTCAAATTCAAAGAAATTTGACACTGCCTGCATTTGTCCAACATTATCCTTAGACATTCAATATGATTTTTCAACAAACTAAAAACAATCCAGTCATCAAAATATGCTTCTAGAAATTTATGCAAAAACTCCTTGAATGCTTCAACCACCACCCTGGAAACGACGGTTGGGGCATTCTTCAATCCAAATGGCATCATTGTATATTGGTAGGATTCCCATTCTGTGGAAAATGTGGTCTTATGGCGATCCTCCTTGGCAATCCGAATTTGATGGTATCCTGAAAATCCATCTGTAAAAGAATACACCTCTTGGCCTCCCACATTATCTAACACTTCGTCAGTGAATGGTGTAAGGAAAGGGTCATGCAAACAAGTATCGTTCAGCTTTCTAAGATCTATGTAGATCCTGATCTCACTTGTATTCTTGTCTTGCATCACCATAGGGCTAATCCACTCCGACTATTTGACAAGTTCTATAATCCTTGCTTCCAGCATTCTTTCGAGCTCAATCTTCACTTTTTCCTTATATTTCGGGTTCAATATGTAGGGTCTCTGTTTGACTGGTTTTGCATCTGGTTTCAAAGGGATCCTCATCTCTCCCATAGGCCCTTTGATTCCCTTCATATCAGTGAACTTGGTCGGAAACAAGTCATGGTACTCATGTAGTAACTCTTTAATCTTGTCAATGGTAGCAACATCCCAATAATCTCCGACATTGGCAAGCTTCAGTGTCTCCTCTGTTACAATATTGACCTTATTAATATTGATTGACTGTCTAATGAATGGTAGCTCAACTCCTAGTCCTTCGATATCTCTTTGGCCTTTTATTTCTGTGATGTTCACCTTCCTTGGATCATCGTCTTCACCAACATTGATGTTATAACAACTTTGCAGTTTCTGGAAGGGCGTAGTCCATTCGTCCTCTTCTTGTTCCAAAGGGAGGCTAGGTGCCTCCTCAAATACTTTCAGTCTAACAATCTGTAATGCTTGGTATATTGAAGGATATTTACTTTCAAATAAAAAGGTGGTTACAAAATTCTGAGTCATACCTTCCCAATCTGCAGTGATGAAGCGCAACTCTCCTTGAAGGTACTAGTTGATAGGGATGGTGTCCAGTGTGTTAATGAATTTTTTCACCCACTGCTCTTGGGGGATGTTTATCTAGGCTTCTTCGCAGCTTCACACATGGTCCTTCGGGCAACTTTAGCCTGTGTATTGAACTTCACATCTTTCTTCTTGTGCTGAGAACCGCACTGTCATCAAAGTACAACATTGTATCCAGTCTTTTATATTTCTTTTGTGTGTCCTCCACCATCTTGCTGGTGTGGTTTTCAGGGCCTCATCCATTGCCAACAATCTCTGTTGTGTTGGTACACTTGTTTCAAAGTCTGATAGGAAGGCTTCTAAAGGATTCAAACCATCAAATGTGGGTAATTTACTTACTGTTGTGCCGATCCAACGAACTTCTCTAGTTAATCTAGCACATATCCTTGTAGATACTTCATACATCTGGTTCTGCCAGTTCTCTAATGCTTCTTCTGAATCTCATGAGCACATGTTGTCACTTCGCCAGCTTAGGTTCCCATCAGTCGTAGGATTAATGTAATCATGTTGTCTAGTTGTTAGTTTGTATATGTTTTCCAGTTTGTATGCGTGGTCTTCCTCTCTGATGGGTTCTGTGTATCATTGACCTTCATCTGAATATAAAGGTGCGATGACCCTAAGGCCATATTTTTCAAATTTCATATGTCTTTTATTTAAATCAACCATAATGGAATTATTGAAAGCCCAATCAATTCCTAACAACACGAGGTAAGGACAGTTGTCATCAACTATCTCAATTACTTCAAAATATGCAAACGTTCTTACTCCATCGATGTCCACAGGGACATGCTCCAACTGTCCAAATGGGCTGACAACTTGCTGATTAGCCATCCTAAGCCTGATAGGGGAATATATTAACTTTGGTTTTACCATCAGTGCCCATGTTTGCTTCGTCGTGACATTGACCTCTGACCCTAAGTCATGGACCACATAGTCTATGTCATATTCTCCTATTTGAGAATTCAAGTGTAATTCCTTATTTGTCCTTCTCCTTATTGCAATTTGGCGTACTTCCCTATTCAGTAAGGGGTCTATCTTTCCAAGCTCATATCATCTGATTAAATTATGTATCTCTTGTACAACATTTTCATCCTGAATCAACTTAATACAAGTGTATAAAAATTCTATGATCTTGCTTACCTCTTTTCCTTCTTTCGGTGAAGCAGACTGATCAAATGCCTGAGGAATTCCATATTCTCTTACTTCTGGTTGTGTCTTTGATGAAGAACCTTGGTCTTCTTTGAACTCTTTTCTTGCCTCCTTGAATATTTGTCTTTCTTTCTTTGCATCAAAAGTTTGGGTCTTCTTTGTAACTTTCTTGATTCCTGAGTCCTCTATAGTCTTTCCTTGGGTCATTCTATATTCTCCTGTAGAAGTGACTCCTCGAGTGATAACAATGACTCTAGGGTCTTCTCCGTGAGGTTCGACATATATCATTTGCACTTACGGGTTCTACTGAGGTCCTCGTCTTTCCTGGATCTTAGCTAGCAGCACAAGACATTCCTCAATAACATGCTCGAAGGAGTTGCAATAGCTGCAAGTGGTACAAGGGTTCTGACAGTCCCTTGCCAAGTGTCCTAGTTGTGCATAGTTATAAAAGATTATCTATCCTCAGCCTCATCCCATACCTCCTCCTCGTCCTCATCCTCTGAATCCACCTTGAAGTTTCCTCTTCCTGGAGAGTTATGTTGCGTAGTGTTTCCTTCTTGTTGTACTTTGCCTTGAATTTTGTATATGTCTCTTGATCTTTCGTGCATGAGATCATAAGCTCTACAATCCCTATCATCATGCCCTATTGACTTACATAATGTGCAATACAAATTTGTGGGTGTCTGAACGTATTTCTACATGTAATAACACTCACCAGGGCGATGCCAGTTTCTGCATACTTCGCACCAGGGTAATGTGACTTGATTCAAAGTGGTCGGGGCTCCCGAGGCCAAGTATTCAATAAAAAGGGGACAATGCTCCTTGTTGTGGCCTTTTTATTTTCATATGACACACCAGATGTATTATCTTTTGTCTTTTCCTTTGTCTTTCTTCATATCTTCGACCTGTAGAGACAAACTAGTTAGCTGACTCAAGATTTGACTCATACTTGAGCTGGATTCTCCCATAGGGGTTGATTCGAGATTCATGGTGATCTCCAACGCCTCAGCCTACGAAGCAATATTTTGTTGCATCAGAGGAACTTTGTTGTGTGGTAAAAGGGGAGTAATGAACCATTCCTTGTTCTGCTCATCAGGGATCTGAAAATTCAATCGACCTGTTAAGGTCTTGAATCTCTGATCGAACTCCCAAATGGGTTTGGCTACCTTCTGCTTAATCTCTCTCAGCTCTGTAATACATTATGACTCCGATTTAGGTTTCTTAAACTCTGCAATAAACACATTCTTGATCTCATTCAATGGCTTAGGCTGTGTAAGTCCTTGGACAAGTTTCATGTACCAACTCAGCACGTGATCCCTCAGAGTGGTACTGAACTGAGTTATTTTGACCACTTTGTCAGTGACATTCTTAATATTCCACACACCTTCACATAGGAGCCAATGTTGATTAGGATCTTTAGAACCATCTCCCCTAAAGATAGGGAGCCTCATCTCATCTGCCATAGATCTTCCTAGGGTTCCTGACTGAGTATGTGGTGGACTACTAGTGACAGTTCTCTGAATGCTCTGGTGACTCTGATTACTTTGATTGATTTATGCTACTGAAACAACAGGATGGATAATAGTACTTACTTCAATAGTCTATGTAGTTCCTGAGGTTTCTGGCTCGTCTCGACGAAGTTCTTCATCTTTCCCTTCCTCTTCCCTAGTGGGTTCTGGATTCTCTTTGTCTATCAGATATGCCTCTTCTCCACTATAGAAACCCTCGTCCCCGTAGTTCTGCTTGAACAGGTTTGCAAGATGAACTTCTCTGAACACTCTCCCACTGCGCGTATGTCCAACTTCTGTGTCGTTGTCACTGTCCGAATTCTTGAACATTAGCCTTTTCAAATCCAACCAATCTGTTATATCTTCAAGACGTTCTTTTCATGCAATAGCATCTTGATTCTCAACTTCAGAAAATGTAAAAAATTTTCTCTGGGTACCTTGAAGAAATATCTCTCAGCTTGGTTATACGATTCTACTCTGTCAACAACAAACTCGGTGATGTAACCTCCAATGGTGCTATCAAACTAGTGATCTGCTTCTCGTGATATAACGTTATTGACTCTCTTGACCTTCTGGATCAACGTCGACATCCAAACCATAGGAGGTCTAGATTTGATCTCAAACTGGGTATCTGCTAACCTAGATAACCACTCATATAGCTCTTGATGGATTCCTCCAAAGAAAATCTCATGTATATCAGTGAAGATATATCTTCCTAACCAATTATTTGTACTCAGATTAGGGTTCTTGTTTTGGGCTTCAACGAATTCCTTCTCTTGATCCTCTATCCACTTATGAATCTCTGTCTTTGATGGAAACCACCTTGACATTCCCTCAAGAAGATTCTTGTCCCGACAACGAAACCATTTGTTGGCACAGGGGAAGACCCAAGGTTCAGCTCCAAGAGCGCACCAACAATCCCTAGCTACTGGCCCTTTTGGCAACACCTGCGAGGAAGATGCAGTCTCACTTGAAGTAGCTATGAGAGGGTTGCAAGACAGAGATGTCTACAACCAAGGGGAATATCAAGTGGATCGATTATCAGAATAATACAACATGCATATATCACTTATCAATCTAGATCTACTTCACACAACTATAGATATGATCTAACACAACAATGAAATAACAGTATATCAATGACAAAGAACAGAGTATCAATCACACACACAACACAAGATATACGTGGTTCACCCTCTCTCTAGGGATACGTCCACAGAACCGTGCTTATGATATATTAAGATAAATAATACCGTTCTTATCTGCGCTCTTAGCTAGAAGATCTTCTTTCTTCTCCTCTCTTCCTCTCCCCTTCCTGCTCACCCAGCTGGAGGACTTGACCTTCGCACCCAGCTGAAGATCTTACAATACCAGAAGGCTCTCACACTTAGCACTTCTCTCTCACAATACAATAATCGCTCATAACAACAATACAAATAGATCGAATAAAAATATCGAACCAACCCTACCCAGGTCCTTTAGACCTTTATTTATACATTACAATAGCTCACCGATAGCCTTAGGTTGAAACCTAGGTGTCAAAAACCTAGATACCAAAAACCCTAGGTGTCTAAAACCCTTGGTCAACTTGACCCCTATTTTTCGGGCTTTTCCAGCCTGTCTTTCCTTCCTTCTTGCACGGTGCTCCAAATTATCCAACGGTGGATTTTTCCACTTGCTGATTTGTCCACGATCCTTCTTCCTTGCTGATCTGCCATCCTCGATCTCCTCGTCCAACGACTTGATTTTCCTTACTTCACTTCATCTTTTTTGCTCTTTTTCTCACTCTAACCCAGTAACAGTCACCGTGTCTTATGAAAAGTTCTCATTTCATCTTTTCTTCCTTGATATTCGCTTCCTTTCATAACCAAGGGCCAACAAGCATTTTCATCAAACGTTTCTTTAGTCTCACATGCCCAGTTTTGGATTAGTCAACAACCCTAACTTGAAATAATAATAACTTTGTACCTGTAATGAATAAATATCTGAAACTGATAGACAATGTTCTTCAATATTTTTTTTGCAATTCCTCCAAGTGTCACTACTTGGAACCTCTCAGAAAAAACGTTATAGCAAAAATGGCATACCTTGCTGAATTCTATCTTATTTTAGAGAGCGACCTTGTAGAGAGTTCCCCGCATAGAATATTTGTTGAATCGATCTGAAACTGTTAAAAAACATACTACAGAGTGTACTCTAACCAACACATTTGGTCTTACTAAATTTGGATCTGTTATGAAGAATTTATGACGTTTTTACCCGAAACACCTGTTTTAGACTAGTTTCAGGACTAGTCACAAACCCTATTTTCCACGGAGTGTAACTCCAAAACTACAACGACCCACAAGATGATTTTTTTACCATAGATACTTGGATATGTTTCCTCAATGGAATAACAATTCAACATTCTGAATCATTCTAAAAAAATATTATTGAGAAAATGGTGAGATGACCTGTAAATAACATACCTTAGAAAGCATCATCAAAATAATTTATCATTCCTTGAATTTCGTGCTTCTTTTCTTCACCTTCCCTCATAAATTCGGCTTAGATGTCCTTTAGTTACCTCAGACAGCTATAGGTATTCAATATTCTCAAGTGTGTCAAAAATGAGAGAGCCTTGCCTCTTATTTATACTCTCCAAGTAGCTTCCTTAAAAACATCTTCTAGGTCACTTTGCCCACTTTCCTTATTTTAGGGTTAACCCACTTCT
>ML780722.1:174821-210219 GCA_009831015.1 Picea engelmannii
TATATATATATATTCGACTTTTATACTTTTGTATTCGAGGAATTTGATGCCTCTAGGTGCATGTTAGATCTGTAGTCAAGATGGATCTAAGTTGGCGATATCCTTCTTCCAATCCTTAGCCTTTCTATTCCATCCCTAAATATGTTTAGGTGGATTTCCTTTCACATTTCCATTACAATCTTGATTTTTAAACCCTAATAGGATGTAGATACATAAGGAGGTTTTTCTAATGTCAAATCTTCATTTCCATTTTTTAATGTTGAGAAACGAGAGGCCACATAACCACTTTCTTTCTAAAATATTATTTATATGTCTCTCGAGATAACCTATTAATAATGTGTGGCACCTTGGAATGTATCCTAGAAAATCAAGCCAATTCCTCTCTAACCACCATTTTATTCCCCCTTCTCATATAAATTTCCCTATGAAATGACATATTATAGTTGGGCCCATTAGGGTTCTAATCTCTCGTAGACCCATGTCCTCTCCCACTACTAGGCTTATTAAACCTCTCTTTTCATTTTTTTACATGATTTATAATATGGTTTCCCTTTGTTATTGTATGAATAAGACCTACTTCTTTATTTATGAAAACCCCATAATTTCCTTCGATAATTGCTCCCACGTTAATTCTCCAGACCCTAGAAATGCATTTGCTTCTTTCTCCTTTAGAATGCAAGTTACTTGGTCTTCATCCTTCAACAAGAACGTGAATTTTGATTAAGAATTGAAAATGGTATGGGATTTATCGTGTCTTCATTCCAGTAGGTTTACATGCAATGACCTCACAGATCACTTGTGAACATTAAAAATCACTTTTTAATGTTTAAGTAGTTAATTATTTTATTTTTATTTAATGTCACTTTAGAATTTGTCATCTTTTCACCTAGTGACACTAAATAAATCCTTGTGACTCCCCTTTTCCTGTTGATTATAGCCTATAGGAGTTGTATAGGATATTGATTCATTCTTCTTCATGATCAATTGGTAGGGGAAATTACAATCCTCCCTTCCCGAGATTGGTTGTTCTTAAGCAAATTCAAATCATGGTGTTGTAAGATATGCTCTCCTTCCCAAGTAGCATCTTCTATGGGAAAACCTCTCCATACGATCAGGTAATCTCAAATGGCTCTTCTCCTCAGCCTCTGCTCCCTGACATCAAAAATATTCTCGGGAGTAAGAACCAACTTCCCTTCTTCATCTAGTGGAGGAAGATATGCCAAAGTGACGACCTGTTATCCCAATGCCTTTTTAAGGAAAGATACATGGAAGATATTATTGATCTTACTATCCTCTGGTAGCTCCAACTTGTATGTTGCCTCCCCAACTCTCCTGATCACTCTGTAGGGTCCATAAAAATGAGGCTTCATATTCTCTATGCCACTCTTCTTGAGCGACAACTATTTGTAAGGATGCAACTTCAGAAATACCCAACATCAAAGATGCACTCTAAACTTTGCCTATATGCATACATCTTCTATTGATTATGGGTTACCTACAAATTCTCCTTCGAGACTCTCAATATGTCATGGATTTACTACAACCAATCTTTGGCCTTGGGGGCTCTCCTCTCCCCAAACACCAAATCCACAAACGATGGGGCATGATAGCCATACAATTCCATGAATGGGCTCATCCCAATGGAAATGTGATGAGTGGTATTGTATAAATTCTTCCTAAGGTGCAACCACTTTATCCATGCCCTCTGCGGCCCTGACACATAGTTCCTTAGTTACCCCTCAATCCACTTGTTTACTATCTCGATCTTCCCGTCTGTCTCGGGATGATATCTAGTACTAGGTGTCAACTCTTTCATAGATAACTTGAAAATGTCCTGCTAAAACGTGTTGATAAACCTATTATCTTGGTCACTGGCTATGTTCCTTGGAATACCATGTAGTTTGAACACCTCCCTGAAGAAAATTTCCACTACCTGAGATGCGTTGTACTCTGAAGGAATGACAAAGAAGTGTTCATATTTGGTCAACCTATCCACTACCACTTAGATACATTCCATTCCTTGTACCTTTGACAAGCCTGTAATGAAGTCCATGGAAATGTTATCCCACTTTTAGTCTGGAATTGACAATGGCTAAAGCAGTCCTGCAGGAAGTGTAAGCTATGAATTGTTATGTTGGCAAGTCATGCACTCCCTCACATGTTGAAATACATTGTCCTTGAGACCCTTCTAGTATAATATATCTCTCATCTACCTGTAGGTCTTAAAATACCCCATATTCCCTACCAATGGTGCATCGTGTACTACCCTCAAAATATTATCCTTGAGTGTGGACTCGGGGACAAGATAGATCCTATATTTGTAGTAGATGATGTCATCCACTACCCTGTACCTGTCATCCTAAATAATTCCCTCCATCAGCTCACAGACGAAAATATTCTTGGAGAATTCTACCAAGATAATGAACTTCCAGTCTACTGAGATCTCTAATAAGGATGAAGGTCTCATGGATAGGGCATTAGAAAATATGCTCTTCTTCCCCTTTACATACTCAATGTAAAACTAATATGCCTACAAATTACTCACCCATTTTTGTTTCCTCTCATTCAGGTCCTACTACTCCAAGAAATATCTCAAGTTGTTGTGGTCAGTCCTAACCACAAAGCGTCCTCGCACCAGGTACTTTCTGAACTTGGCTAGTGCATGCATGATGGCCAACATCTCCTTATCATAGATGATATAGAGCTTTTGTAGCTCCCTTATTTTTTTACTCTCGAAATCTATCAGTGTCGGCTTTGCATCAACACTGCTCTTATCCCCTCACTGGATGCATCACACTCCAGGACAAATGGCTGTGTGAAATCTAGGAGTGCTAATACTGCCCACATGTGCTCATCACCCTCTTCATTTTGTCAAATTATACCTCTGCATCCTCTGACCATTAGAATGCCCCATTCTTGGTGAGTTATGTCAATGGCATAGCCAATTGTGAACATCCTTTCACAAAGCGCCTGTAATAGATTCATATCCCAAAGAATCCTCACAACTCTGTGAGTGATTTGGGGGTGGGGCAATCTAATATCTGGATCTTCTCTTGATGCACCTTTAATCCCTCAACACCAATCACATGCCCCATATAGAGGATCTCTTTCAACCCAAACCCACACTTTGCCTCTTTGGAAAAAAAGTGACTGCTCCTCCATAATGGTGAGAATATCGTCCACATGCTTCAGATGTTCCTCCCAAGTCCTATTTTAGATCAAAATATCGTCAAAGAACACCAATAGACTTTATCCCTATCTCGTTGGGTTCATCTCTTCACCCTTATCACAGTCATACCTATCATTTTTCAACAATTATTTTCCTATGGACCCAACCCCCTTCCAACACTCTTATTTGGGTCTTACTCCATTGGATTCCCCTCATCACCTTGATCATCATGATACCCTTCACCCATAACCCATTTTTTGTGTGGTCTAACCTGTCCCTTTTCATTTTCCCTCTTCATCATGGCCCACACCTGTAGCCAAGACTTGGAAGCTCGCTTCAATTCCTTGTCCTCTACTTTGTAAGAGACCCAACAGGAAGTGCAAAAACTCAATGCCAATATTTTCACCATCAATAAAAACATGCATTCCTCCATAGACGAAAAAATGGAAACCATAAAACATGACCTCGCTACCCAACTTTCATCCTTCGCTAACATTATTTGCGCCAAGATGAATATCCCTACAAATCTTCCCTCCTCTAACCCACCTTTGCACTCTGAAGGTGAAACTTCCTCTAATTCCCAAACTTTTCAGCCCTAACATTTTCAGCATGACCTATGCCTTCCACGTGTGGATGTGAACAAATTTGATGGCTCGGATCCGACTAGATGTTTAACTCAAATGGAACATTATTTCTCTTTGTATGGCATTACAAATGAGATGGTCAAACTTTGGTATGGTGTTCTCCATCTAGATCAAGAACGTTCGTAATGGTGGCAATGGAGAAAAAATGTCCGCCAAGGATATCTGGCTTGGACACAATCTGTGGTAGAGATTTACGAATGCCTTGACACTGACACCCACCATTTAGGCCATTTGAAAAAGTTGAAACAGTCTGGCATAGTGGAAGACTTTATAGCTACTTTTGAGCGATTGGCTTTCCGTACATAGGGCATGTCTAATGCTTTTTTCAGAGAATGTTTTATCAGTGGCCTCAAGGATAAGATTCATGCCCATGCCCTCATGGATCGGCCTCAGAGTTTAGTGGAAGAAAATAACAGAGCTAAGGAAGCACAACATGTTGTCTCTTCTCAAACCAGAAAACCCTTATTTATTCCTCGCCCTAAACTAGTCACTCCAACTCCTCCTTCCACTCCACTAAAGATCTAGAAATTGACCAGGGAAGAAATGGTTTAACGCCAACTCAAAGTCCTTTGTTATAATTGTGATGACAAATATTTTCACAGGAATAAGTGTAAGGAAAAAAATATTTTTATGGCCATCTTTGATGATGTTTCGAAAGACGATTTCGAGGCCCCCCCTATGGCCGAGTCACCTGAACCCACTGACATGACCCCACCCTCCGACCCTCCAGAAGTTAAACCAATCATTTCCCTGAATTCTCTCACTGGATTCTCTGCTCCCCAAACCCTCAAGCTAATTGGTTACATTAAGCATCAGAAGATCATCATCCTTGTTGATAGTGGAAGCACCCATAATTTTATTCATTGCTGCATTGCCCAAGAAACTAATTGTTATATTTGTGCATTCAATAATTTTCAAATCATGATTTCCAATGGCAGGTCCATGAAATGTGGGGAGCATTGTGAAAATGTGCATCTCCAAATTGGTCAGTACCACATGAAATATAATATGTTTTCTATCGACATGGGAGGTTGTGAAATTGTGTTGGGTGTTGAATGGCTAAGGACTCTGGGTCCCATTCTCATGGATTTTAAGGAATTAACCATGAAATTCAACCAGGAGGTCCAACAATCTAAGTTCCAAGGCATCACCGTCGGCTCCCTGAAGATTATCAGTTCCCATCGGATGGAAAATCTCCTCAAAAAAGGTCATTCTGGAATTATTTCCCAACTCCATGCCATTGATGCCACTGAGACACCCTCTGTGCCATAGGACCTCCAATCTATCCTCTCCAACCATCAAGTTGTTTTTTCCACTCCCATCGAATTCCTCCTTCCCATGGTGTTCATGATCATTCCATTCCCCTTGTCCCCGACATCCTTCCTCCCAATGTTCATCCCTATCATCATCCATTTTCACAGAAAAAGAAATTGATAAAAAAATTCAAGAATTTCTCACCACAAGTGTTATCTGTCCTAGTACAGGCCCCTAACTCTTGTGGTCATGCTCCTTAAGAAATAAGGCTCTTGGCGAATGTGTCCTGACTTCCCCGCCCTAAAAAAACTCATCATCAAAGACACATTTACCATTATTATCATTGATGACCTCTTAGATGAATTGAGTGGTGCCCAGTTCTTTACTAAACTCGATCTTCGTTATGGCTACCACCAGATACGTATGAACGAGGAAGACATTCCTAAGACTTCATTTCAAACTCATGAGGGCCACTATGAGTTTTTGTTCATTCCCTTTGGCTTGTGTAATGCTCCCTCCACTTTCCAAAGTCTCATGAATCATGCATTTCGTCATTTGCTTTGTCATTGTGTCTTATTTTTCTTTGATGATATCCTCATATATAGTAAAACCTGGACAACCCATCTTTCTCATGTGGATCAAGTTATACATCTACTCTCTCAACCCCAACTTTTCCTCAAACAATATAAATGTGCTTTTTGAGACTTGGAAGTCGAGTACTTGGGTCATATTGTTGGCAAGGCAGGTGTCAGGGTGGATTCTAAGAAGATTGAAGCTATGCAGGATTGGCCTCGCTCAAAGAGTCTCAAAATCTTGAGTGAAGTTTTGGGTTTAATAGGCTATTATCGTAAGTTTTTTACAAATTATGGAAATATTGCGGCACCTCTCACTACTCTCCTTAAAAAGAATTCTTTCACTTGGACTCCCATAGTTGATCAAGCCTTTCAAGCCTTGAAGGCGACCATGTGCACCACTCCAATCCTGGCCCTTCTTGATTTCACAAAGATCTTTTTCCCGGAATTTGATGCTTCCGGGAGAGGAATTGAATCAGTCCTTATGAAAGATGGTCGGCCTTTGGCCTTTACCAAAAAAAATTGTTAGAGCAACATTTGGGCCAATCAATCTATGAAAAGGAAATGTTGGCTATTCTGCATGCAGTGGATCTTTGGCGCCCTTATCTATTGCGACAACGCTTCCAAATTAAGATACATCATCAAAGCCTCAAGTATTTTTTGGAACAACACCCTTCCTCCCCAAAGAAACAAAAATTGGTGACTAAACTCTTTGGATATGATTATGAGATAATTTACAAGAAAGGAAAAAACAATGTGGTTTTTGATGCACTTTCAATAAAACATGAAGATGGTCCCCGAGGTGTAGGACAGTGGGTGACTGAGTGTGTTGTTAAGCCACTCCATGTTGAAAAGTCACCGGTTCGAAACCTACGGGGACAAAATATCCAACCATGTTAAGGGTTGGTGTGGCTCAGGCCGGGTGCGATCCCTAGGTGATTTTGATGGCTTAGATGCCCCTGAGTCGCTGTTTCTCAAGACAAAGGTTAATCCCGATGCCAAGAAGGTCCGGACCAATTAACAAAAAAAAAAAAAATGAAGATGAAGGGTCGCTTTTTTCCCTCTCCTTCATTGTACCAGATTGGCTCCAAGCTATTCGCCAAGAATGGCTACAAGATCCCAAAATTTCGCATCTGATCCGAAAATTGCAAATCAATTCTCCAGTTTCCTCAGGGTACTCTTGCAACAATGATGAGCTTTGCTAAAAAGGCCATTTGTATTTAAGTAAACAATCACAATTTAAATCCACGGTACTTTCTAAGCTTCATGCTACACCCACAATTGGGAACTCAGGGTTTACCAAAACCTATGACTGGGTCAAATGTTCTTTTTTCTGGGATGGTATGAAATAAGAAGTTCACAATTTTGTGGGAAAATGTCATGTTTGTCAATGCAACAAGGGAGAAATAGCCAAAGCTCTTGGCAATTCCACCTGCTATTTGGAGGGATATCTCTCTGGATTTTATTGTGGGCTTACCTAAATCGGGAAATTAGTTAGTTATCATGCTGGTCGTTGATCGTCTTTCCAAGTATGCTCATTTATGTGCTCTTCAACACCCATTTACCACCTCCACTATGGATCAAAGTTTCATGGATCAGGTCTTCAAGCTTCATGGCATGCCTCATTCTATTGTTTTTGATCAAGATCCCACTTTCACCAGCAATTTCCGGTAAGAATTGTTTAGGCTACAAGGCACCCAATTGCATCTCATCAGAACTTATCATCCCTAGATTGATGGTCCAACTAAAGTTGTCAATAAGTGTTTGGAAACATATTTGAGGTGTTTTGCATCTGAAAGGAAAGATCAGTGGGCTCAATGGTTACCACTTGTTGAATGGTGGTACAACACTTCTTATCATACAACTACCTGCATGACTCCTTTAGAAAAAGTATATGGACAAAATCCACCTTCAGTTCTCTCATACCTACCAGGTGTCTCAAAGGTTCAGGCGGTTGACCAAACGCTTACAGTTCGAGAGGCGATTGACCAAACGCTTAAATTATAAAAATTAAAAATAAAAACCACTAAATTTTATAATTATTTAAATTATTAAAAAATAATAATAATAAACCACTTAAATGTGAAGCATTCTAGTTATCCTTTATCTTAAATATACATTGTAGTGTTAATTTTTGAAAAAAAAAATACTAAATATTCATTTTGGAAGTATAAAAAATTTCTTTAATATTATTTTAAGGAGTAGAGAAGTAAGCATTGAGTGACTTATTTGATAGAGTAGAGAAATAAGCATTGAGTCATCCCATTGGACACCAACAAGAATGAATTTTCCATTTACATGTAAAGTGGATCTAGAACCAACTTCTAGAAAGCCAACTTAAGACTAATAAACAAAAATGCAAACTTACAAACAAAATATCAAATTATGGAAAGTTGTGATGATAAACATAAAACATCAAGTTGTTAGAAGAATACATAAATGCAAGACATGAAATTAGGGTTGATTAGAAGGCCAAGATGGAAGGTACAATGAATATATAACTACTAATAGATTTATGAATGCAATCTAAGTTGGATGTGTATCATCTTATAAATTATTTTTAAATAATTATAAATATTTTAACATTTATTTAATGATATATTTTTATATATACATTTATTAGTGTATAACAAAACATTTGTTTAATAATATATTTATTAGTGTTTAACAATAATAATAAATATGTATATAAGTTAAATAATAAACTGGTGTATAATTCAAAAATATATATAAATAGAAATATAAAATTGTAAATATTTTAACATATATTTTGATTATATATTTTAATATATGAATTTTTAATATATAAAAATGTTGCTATGGTCCTTTTTATTTATATGATATTGTAGAAAATATAAATGGAATATTTTTGACATTTCATGAATATCTAATGACAAAGCAAATATGTCTCAGGAAGTAGTCAGGTACAATAAGCTAGAGAACAAATCCTACTGTAGTTGAACGTGTATTAGCGCAATGAGAATAAGATCTCTCATCTTCTGAACAAAAAATATATTCCATTGTCATGATCAGTACCGAAACTATGATAGATTTGAACTGCCCATGTGGCCTTTGCTGGTCTTTCAATCTGCTTAATACAGTCGGGCACATTTCTCAACTCGCCGTTTCATTAACCTTGAAAACTATGCTTTAATCCATCGTCGATTCACTCTGACAGATTCTATATTGATTAATTGGCCTTTCAAGAGCTCTGTAGTGGCATGTCGTTAACTAATCTATTATCTGTTTGTTTACAGTAGGTTGGAAGTGAAAACGGTTCCATACAATCCCTGTAACACTCTGATATAAATATTCCAATCCATACCATCTTTACCTTTGAACCGATGGCTCTGATACAACTCGACTGTAACTTCTTATCCAAAATTTGATTGTAAAAGTATAGCATTTTAAGGCTGCAATATGGATGATGTTTCTACCCTCGTTGACAATGAAATTCGATATACCCAATGGTTCCTGGGTAATGTCTTTCTATTTTCCTCTGTTACCAACGCTGCCTCATATCCCTATCAGTTTTTGCCTGTTTTTAACTAGCCCAGCAGTAAAATAGCTGTTGGTGAACGTAGAAAGGTTGAAAAGATGAAATGAATTTTTAAAAGAATATATTAAATTTTATTATCTATTAACAAATAAACGGTTGGGCTTCATTTATTTGGTGTTAGTATTTTAATTTCTGTTAATCCCTTAAGTGGCAATAAGTTAGTTATCAAAGTAATTTTTAAATATGATTAGGTAAATGTAAAAAAATAAACACATAAACTGATGTCTAGGAAGTTAATGATTGAAATCACAGACATTTATTTTGTGTGACTACTAATAATATTCCAGCCATATTTAATCCTGTCCATAGAAAACTTATTAAGCACTAAACCCCTATTAAATCTGCCCATTGTCAATAGGTATACGTCTTTCAGTGTAATTAACAGTATGTGATTGCCGCTGTAGCAAAGTCACTACAGACTACTTGTGAAAAAAAATTGGCATGCTGGTTCTGCATAACGCCGTTGATTCCGATTCGAAATGCACCAGAAAGGAAGCTGGTTTGGCGTACTGCGTATTCATAGATGTATAGGTAGCTAATAATGTGGAATGAAACGTAAGGATGGAAAAAGAGTAGAGCAGGGCCCGTTGGAAACATAAAATAAATTAATAGTTGTCGTTGGCTACTACTTCGTGGATGCATTCAGATCGTTGGCCCAATTTGAGCAAAGAGAAATCCTAATCTTGCTAGGGCTTTAGCAGTGGGAAGAGAAATATTGATCTTTCCGTCTCTGATTTGAAATAACTCAAGCTTTCTCACTCTGCTGAAGGGAATGGCCAGCTGCTCGGATATTGGGACTGGGGCTGCAGCCAATGTTTTGACCAACCTTCTGAAATAGGTTGTTCAAGAGGTGAAAATGGTCATTTCTTTGCCTCAAGTAGTCAGCAACATGGAAGCTCAAGTTCAACGTCTCAACGATGTAATAAATGATGTAAACTCACCAGAACAAAGGAACCCCAGAATAATAGTGAATTAGTGGCTGGATAAGGCGGACAAGGCCATAAACATTTCTGTGTGTATTGGCAACCAGTAGCAGCAACAAAAAAACTTCTTTTGTTGCTGCCCTAACTGCTTCTGCCGCTTCAAAATCACCAAAGATGTCAGAGATTGGAAACTGAAAGTTGATCAACTCCACCAAGAGAAGCGAACCGATTTTCCTCCAAGCGGGGATTACGGGGACTTTAATCCACCCACCCAGATACCGATTCAGATCCCCAGACCTGGTTTCATTGGAAATACAATACAGTCTGCACAGTCGGAATTTCCTGCCGTGAGAAGCTTGGGTCGTGGCCTACAGACGGTCGGAAACAGTCTGCAATAAACTGCAGAAGAAATTGCATGTCGTGCCATTCTAGAAAACGATAGAGGCGGTAGGGCATTTGGAGCAGTGGGGCATTTGAAGAGGAATAACTGGCGTGGAGATAAATGTCAAGGAGAATTGCGGATGAAATTGCAGGTTATTCGTGTCATCAATGGATAGGTTACAGACAGACGACAAAGGGCTCAAGGAACCCTCCCCTTGAAGAACGATACAAATACTTTTCACAAAATTCCAAGAATGAGGTTACCCGGCAACCAATCTATAGTGAGACGCAATTTTATCCTCCCTGACATGCGTGGTTGTATAAATCTCCCCTTGAAGAACGTCTTTGGCTTAATAAAAATACTCTTCACAAAATTCGCTTAATAAAAATACTCTTCACAAAATTCAAAGAATGAGGTTACCACGCAACCAATCTATAGAGAAACGCAATTTTGTCCTCCATGGCATGGGTGGTTGTATAAATCTCCCCTTGAAAAACTCCTTCAGCTTAATAAAAATACTCTTCACAAAATTCCAAGAATGAGGTTACCAGGCAACCAATCTATAGAGAAGCAATTTTGTCCTCCATGGCATGGGTGGTTGTATAAATTTATTGATAATATTAATACTAGCATATTGGCATACCTCCAAATGGAAAAGGGCACTCCTAAGTAAATGTGAATGGTTATATTGCGCAAAGAAAGGAGGTGTGTTTTTTGGATGGTCCATGAATAGTTAATAGAGAAACTTTTTAATAGGTTTCATCTATTTCTTATTTAATTGTATGTGGATGCTAGTCATGTGTTTAGTACCAATCAAAGGAGGTTTTAATTGATTAATCATTAATGGATGTCTTTATTATCAATCAATTGAGGTTTTAATTGATTAATTCTTAATGGATATATTGAGGACTAATGGATTAAAAGGAATTGAAAGTCATTGTTGCATATTTGGATATTGTTACATGTAGTTGTAGTTGATAGAGGTCGAAAAATATGGGATCATATGAGATTGATAGGGCACATTGCACAAAAATAAAAATAAAAAGGTGTTCCCCACACTCACATGTGCTAGGTGCTTCTTGTTATATCAAAAAATTGAGTTGCCCCATCTCAAACAAAAAAGAACATTCAACAAGCTTTTAACACATTCACTTGTAAACATTCAATGGTAATGCCCCAATGCTTTGAACTACTAAACTTTATGACACTTTGAAAGCATAAAATCTCCATAAAACATCCCCATCCTTTGATTAGTTGCATATATCAAATAACACTTTCTAGTCTTTGATTTTTCTTTTTACTCTATTAGGGGTTTGATTGTGCATGAAAAGCGATTAAGATTAGTAGAATTCTTGTAGTATATGAATATATCATGTTTATTGTTCAATGTGGCACTTCACTTAAACAATAAGGTGAGAGAGAAACCAAGAGGGATGTGAGAGGATAAGGTGTCATGAGCAATGGCCTAAACAACGAGGTGAGCAACATCAAGAGGGATGTGAGAGGAGAAACTCTCATGGGTGGATGCCTAAATAGTGAGGTGAGAAAAGTTGAGAGGGATGTGAGAGGACAATGCCTCATGGTTTCATTTTTCATTTATTCTCATCATGCGGTTTGGTGCCTCTTATAGACCTAGTATCCTCGATATTTGTCTCCTCAATATTTGTCTCATTATGTTTGTAGTAATTTAAAAGTTCAATATGTGAACTTAAGCTTTGAAGAGTAGAGGTGAAGTTGAATAATGAAACATGAACAAGTTAAATTAGTTCATAGATTTCTTTATGGAAATCAAAATATTTTTCATATATTTTAAAATAATTAAATATCTCAATGTGGTTCACCTCATTTCTTTGATTTATTAGACATGAAGTCATCTCTTTTTCACCTCATTTCTTTGATTTATTAGACATGAAGTCATCTCTTTTTCAACTACCTATGTTGAAAATTTTATGAATCCCCAAAGAAAAAGTTCCAACCAAACCATGTATTTTTTTAATTTTCAAGGATTAAGTCTTCTAAAAACTATGGATGAAACTTTAACTAAAGTGAAATTACATTTCACTATAAATTTTTGGTTGAACTAGCAACAATATTCCTACTGAAAATGGGTATCAAAGAACAATTAAAGCTCACATCATTGCTTTCCTCTTTCTCACATTGATAGACATACCTCTATGTGCACATGGTCCTTTGTCATGGAGTGCGTTTTATGTGTGCACTTAATGATTGTTTCGTGTGTGCACTTAGTACTTGATATTTGGTGTATCTTTGTTAATCTTTAGATAGAATGGCTTTCAAATAAAATGCATCCAAACAAAATAAGCATCTAATAATTTTTTGCAGTTTACTAGTGTAAAATACTTAGTTTTTTAATTAGTAATAGAAAACCATAACATTGAGCTGTTTTTATTGTTTAGCTTAATTAGTTTTAAATGAATTGGATTCTCATTTCTTAATTAGTAATAGCCAATCATACAAACATTGAATTGTTTTTATTTTTTATGAAAATAAATAAATTAACTTAGCTTATTTTTAATCATTTTCAACCCACCTAATTTTCATGTGAATTCCAATGAATTAACGGTGAGAAAGTTGTGACGAGTCTTTGCACTTTATGTTACTTCCATCAACAAGTGTTTTGTTACTCAATTGTTTTGATATCCAAACAAAATATTTAAATGGATGAACTATCATATGGCTTGGAATTTATGTGTCATCCAAGTTATCTGAAATATTCAACACATAGATTATTTAGATAGCTTGTTTTGCATGGCCACCAAACTATGTGTGTCAATACATCTCACAGGTTGTATTGCAAATACCAAGGGTGTCTCACTATATGTTCCAAAATACATCCTACATATTGTATTACAAATACAAAGTGTCAAAATTGTATAAGCCATAGACAATAGTTGTGTGGTATGTAGAGTGCACTATGTATCTTCACGCTATGTAAGAACACTCTAGAAAACACCTACAAGAGGGAAAACAAGTTTAATTTTCATTGAAGTGTGGTATGTAGAGTACACTATGTACCTTCACTCTATGTAAGAACACTCAAGAAAACACCTAGAAGAGGAATAAAGTCTAATTTTCATTGAAGTGTGGTATGTAATGTACCTTCACCCTATGTAAGAAAACTCGAGAAAACACCTAGAAGAAGAAAAAAAGTAGAATATTCATTGAAGTGTGATATATAGAGTAGACTATGTACCTTCACCCTGTAAGAACACTCAAGAAAACATCTAGAAGAAGGAAAAATGTCTAATTTTCATTGAAGAGTGGTATGCAGAGTATCTACCTTCACCCTATGTAAGAACACTCGAGAAAACAACTAAAAGAGGGAAAAAGTCTAATTTTCATTAAGAATTGTTGTTGCTAAGTGCACTAATTTGTTAATTCAAATTGCCCATTTGATTAGTGTTATGTTAATAGCATAGAAAATTTGTTTACAAGCACATATATTTATTTTTTTGGGATTGGAAGTTGATACTTTGTTGTCAAACCACAACTATATGAGCTAGCTAATGGTTAGAATTAGACTTTCCTTATTGAATCAATAAGTGTGACTCTAAGAAATTGCATCTCTTTTAAATAGTTAGACTTTAAGAAAATTGCATCCCTTTAATAGTTAGACTTAAACTTTCCTTATTGAATCAATAAGTAAGACTCTAATAAAAAACATCTCTTTAAAATTCATAGGTAAATGCAAAATGTATAAACACTACAAATTGGATTTTGGACCTAAATCCCTCATGTGTATTATAAATTACAAGCAACTCCTGTAACTCAAATATGATCTCACTAATATACTATAAAAATTAATATACAAACATAATTTGTACAACATAGACTGTCCAAATCCAAAACTTGAATTACTTTTAATTTTCCTTAAATCTTAAATTACATATGTATAAACAGTCAAATTGACTAAAAACAAAATGCACTTCTTTAAATCTTTGTACAACATAGACTGTCCAAATCCAAAACTTAACTTGAATTACTTTTAATTTTCCTTAAATCTTAAATTACATATGTATAAACAGTCAAATTGACTAAAAACAAAATGCTCTTCCTTAAATCTTTTAAATTAATTAAAAGATAATTACAAAACCTATACTCATATGCAATTCTATTCTATCAAGATTTGTTTTGTATTTATATAATTTAAGGTTATGACAAAAGAATAATATTTACATATTATAACACATCCTTCTATTCCTATTGCAAGAACTTTCTTGTTGTATAAGACAACTAAATTTCGAGTCTGCCTTTGAGCTCGATACACAATTGCAGTCTGGATTTAAAAGCAGTGAATAATGTTTATAACAAAGGTAATACTCCAACCACCAAGACGGTTAAATAAAATGTATCTGTCACTGTTTTTAAAGTTTTCCTGAACAAAATAAATATGTAATTTTGACACAGGTAAAAGAGAGTAGTTCAAGAAGATGTATGATGTATTCCTTGTCGATTGTGAGTCTAAGGAGGTATCATACATCATAACTGTTATGAATTAATCATGGAGAGGGATCATTCCCTACTAACATAGCATCGAAATTCTATCTTAGCACAGATTTTCCTAACGCTAGAATTTCATCCAAAAGCCTTTTAACTTTCCATTTTCAATAATGTATTTAAACTGTTTAATTGTGTGGATTATAACATAAAGTTCTGAACTAATTCTAACTTATGGGGTTTTGAAGAAAAACTCCTTGATGTGTGAATCTTAATGGTTCAAGATCATAAAAATTGGTGTATTTAAGAATTTTATAATAGATATTAAGTGAACGTGGATCTGTACCACTAAGTAATATAAGTTAGCATAGTTGTAAATTAGTGGCTGGTGAACGTCGAAATTTTGGTTGGCCTAGAAAATGAAACGCTAATCACTCATAAGTGGTAATCAGCTAGCCACTATAGTAAATTTTAAATATGATCAAGTAAAAGTAAAAAAATAAACATGTAAACGGATGCCTTTATAATAGTGAAAAAATATTGGGACTACTAAGAATATTCCATCAATATTTAATCTTGTGCATACAAAACTGATTAACCACTAAAAACCTATTAAATGTGCTCATTTTCAATAGGTGTAGGCCTTTCTCCATAATCAAGATGAATTTATGCTACTAAGTAATAGATTAAAATATAATAATGTAATAAATTAAAAGATCATGATGATACATGAGTTGTACATGAACTCGGGGTGTCTTAACATAGATAAAATTGAATGAATGAATGAGGAAACTTCCATGCATAAAGTAGAAAAATAAGCTTAGAAAAGCCAAAAAAGCACAATAGATTTTGGAACGGAAATAAACTTTCCTATTTTGGGTTTTCTGAGATATTTGTTTTTGAGAATTTTGAGAATGATGATTTGTGATGAACAATTGAAAGGTTATAGTTCTTTGCAAAAATATCATTAACTGCTTCAATATAAATGAATTTCATGGCTTTATAAGAAGGACAACACCATCTTGAGAATCTCTGAAAATAACAACAGAAATTATACAAATTATACAGAAAATCATACAAAATATTTAGAATTCTAAAAATGGAATTTGTTGGAGGAAGCAAATCAGTAAACAATCATTTAAAATGAAAATTTTAAATTTCTTTTTTATTTTGATAAAAATTAGAATACATTTTATTAAAAAATTGAAATCATTTTCAACATAATTTTTTTTTTTTTGATAAAAATAAGAATATATTTTATTAAAAACTTAAAATCATTTTCAACTTAAAAATAATGATTATTATCAAAAATTAAAAAAATAAATACGGAATCACTCAATATGTTTCTAACATATTTTTTTAGAATTGGATTGATTGAAATAGATTTTATAAGGTTCTTCTATTTTTCATGAATTAATATGTTACGCAAATTTATAAATTTTTAAAAACAAAATGAAAATGAGACTTAATGTCAATGTTCCTTATTTAAAAAAACATTTTTAGTTTTTCAAAAAAATTTATATATTTTTCCATGTTGTAGACTTAGTAGTAAGCCTATTACATGACACTTTGATTATGGAAACTCATAAAAATGTGTTTTTACTTTGCTTGGTATTTTTTCTGTTTATAAAATTATATTTTTTTTAGAATCTAAAAGATTGAAATAAGTTTTATAAGGTTTTTCTATTTTTTATGAATTAAGATGTTATGCAGATTTATAACTTTAAAAATTCAATGAAAATGATATTTTTTCTGTTTATAAAATCATAATTTTTTTTAAAATTGAAAAGATTGAAATAAGTTTTATAAGGTTTTTCTATTTTTCATGAATTAAAATGTTATAAAAATTTATAACTTTAAAAAATGAAAATGAAACTTAATATCAATATTTCTCTGAATATTTCAATGAAAAAATATTCAGAAAAATATTGATATTAAGTTTGAATTTTGCAAATCAACTCTTGAAGGATTTTTTTTAGTGGAGGCCCTTACCCTTCTCAGATTCAGGGAGAAAATTATTTTCATGGTTTTAGAATCCGTGAGGTTTTTTTTCGTTAAAAGACGATATGACTGACGAAAAGACCAAGCAAAACCTAAAAGCATCCAAACCGAAGGAAAAAAATATGAGAAACAATGAATCTAACTCCTCTTCTTATCTTCATTTAACTCCATCCCTTAAAAAAATGGATGGATTCTAATCTTAGTTTTCTATTGGATTGGGAAGATGGGATAATTAATTAAGAGGAAAGGAAATTGATAGTTACCCATCCTCAATTTTTATTAAGGAGGAAAAATAAAGTAAGAATCTTGATAAGGTCTTTTCTAAAGAATCTATATCACATGATTATGATTATGAGAATTTCATATATATATATATATATTTATTTGGGCTTTTATCACGTTGCTTGAGCTATTTGACTGCTACTTTTGATTCCTAAATTGTATTAAGTTCCATCTCTTTTGAAGAAACCTCTCTCTCTTCCTTTACATCACTATGTTTTTCTTCATTCTAATTTAGATTTGTTTGAAATTTTGGTTACATTTTCTAACCCTTATCAAGAGCATGTGATCAGAATTTTATAATAATTTAAGATTTGTAGAAAGTGTTAATTGCTTCATCAATTTTAGATCAATTTTATATGAAAGAATTTTTATTAGATCTATTTTAACTAAGATTTTATTTTATTATTTTCTAGTCATTTTTTTTTGTTTATATGAAAGATTTTCTATTAGATCTATTTTAACTAAGATTTTATTTTATTATCTTCTAGTCATTTTTTTGTTGATTTAGTTAATATGTGTTTTCTACTTGAGGGAGATGCTTAATTTCTTCAATGCTCAATATTATGGAGTTACATGTTGCATTTAAAAAAATATAATAAGAAAAAAATAATTTAAATGTGAACCATAAATAAAATATGTTAACATTGACCTTAATTAAAATATTTTTATATCAAAATTCACCTTTAAGTAAAATAATTTTATATGAACTTTGTATAAAGAGAAAATAATTGAAAGTAAAAAAAATCATATTCCTTACATAGGTGCTTTCTACTTCTCCATATGAGGAATATGTGTAATTCCTTCAATGTTTAATATCTATTTAACACATCTAATTTAAAAAAATTAGTAACAAGTAATATTTCAATATCAACTTTATATATATATATATATATATATATATATATATATATATATATATATATATATATATATATATATATATATATATATATATATATATATATATATAAAACAATTAAAAGTAAAAGAATTCTTGTGGTCAAAAAATTTGAATAGTGGATTGAGTATGAGGGAAATGTGCAATTCCTTCATGATCAATTGTCATATATATATATATTCAACTTTTATACTCTCAAAATTTTTGTATTCGAGGGAATTGGATGCCTCTAGGTGCGTGTTAGATGTGATCCAATCCTTAGCCTTTCTATTCCATCCCTAAATATGTTTAGGTGGATTTCCTTTCACATTTCCATTACAATCTTGTTTTTTAAACCCAAGTAGGATGTAGATACATAAGGAGGCTTTCCTAGGGTCAAATCTTCATTTCCATTTTTTAATGTTGAGAAACAAGAGGCCACGGAACCACTTTCTTGGTAAAATATTATTTATATGTCTCTCGAGATAACCCCTAAATAATGTGTGGTACCTTGGCATGTATCCCAAAAAATCAAGCCAATTCTTCTCTAACCACCATTTTATCCCTCCTCCTGATATAAATTTCCCTATGAAATGACATATTATAGTTGTGCTCATTAGGGTTCTAATCTCTCGTAGACCCATGTCCTCTCCCACTACTTCGCTTATTGACCCTCTCCTTTGGTTTTTTTATACGATTTATATTATGGTTTCCCTTTGTTCTTGTATGAATAAGAGCTAGTTCTTTATTTATGAAAACCCCATAATTTCCTTCGATAATTTCTCCCATGTTAATTCTCCAAACCCTAGACCTGCATTTTCTTCTTTCTCCTTTAGAATGCAGGTTACTTGGTCTTCATCCTTCAATGAGAAAGTGAAGTTTGATTAAGAATTGACAAGGGGACGTGATTAGTTCCTCAACTTATCGTGTCTTCATTCCAATAGGTTTACATGTAATGATCTCATAGATCACTTGTGAACAATTCGCTCTTTTCTCATTTATGACTAGAGTTTTCATGGCTATGAATCCTTTAGGCTTATACCTATTATTTCCAACTACCAGATTTAGTGGGATATATCAAATCTTCCAATAAATGATCTTCACTAAATTCAAAATTTGTAGACCATTTACATGTCTTAATAAGTAATCCATCAATACACGAGCTGGCATGGGAAGGTGTAATATCCCCAATTGTAGTAGGATAATATATTGCGTTTCAAGTTGTATTTTAGGTGTGTGTTTTTGTCAAACACTTTGCAAACAATGTTTTGTGTTGACTAGATCCTTATTACAAACAAATTTCATGTAAAATCATAGTAGGAATTTTATTAAACATATTTCAAGTACAAAAAATAGAATAGATGATCATGGAATTTTATTATGGATGGAATCTTCAGAAATCACAACAACACAAGTCTCTATTGGTTGTATTAATATATGCATCAGTACTGAACCCACATATCTCTATTGACTTCAATGGTAGTTGCACAAACACACACACAAAGAAAAAATAACTTGGAATCACGCAACGATCCTTCTGGTAACTGAATGCACTGCGGGAAACCCTCTCCAAGGGTAATAGGCCTTGTACCTAAGTATATCAGAAACTTCAATTTGTAGAGGTCCTCACGGGACAAGGTTGGGCGACAAGCAGGGCATCACGAGATGCTCATGTTCAACTAGTGATGATGTCTCATGTCATGCTTCCCCAAAACCCTTCTGGTACCTGCAAATCTTAGATCGACCTCCTCCGAAAATTTTCACAAATCTCCTACGCAAGACGATATACCTCCAACTAAAACAAACCTCGAATAGAAGCTCCAATGAAAATCCAAGATGGATCCCCCTTCTTTTCTAGCTAGGGTGGATGTTGCACCATCGAAACTAAACTGCAATGGTGGAATGGTTTTTCTAAACCCTAACAAAACAATGGCTCCAAGAGCACTCCAAAATGAGAGATAAAATCATAATGCCAAAGTGAAGGGTTACCCCTTTATTTATTCTTCCTCGAAGCCTTCTAGATCTTTACCTTTTGACCAAATCAAAACCTTACCTTATTTTCCCTCCAATTTTCACTTAAACATTAAAAATCACTTTTTAATGTTTAAGTAATTAATTATTTTATTTTTATTTAATGTCACTTTAGAATTGGTCATCTTTTCACCCAGTGAAACTAAATAAATCCTTGTGACTCCCCTTTTCCTACTGACTATAGCCTATGGGAGTTGTATACGATACTAAGTCATTATTCATCATGATCAATTGGGATGGGACATTAAAATCCTCCCTTCCCAAGATTGTTTGTTCTCAAGCAACTTCAAATCATGGTGTTGTAAGATATGCTCTCCTTCCCAAGTAGAATCTGTGGGAAAACCTCTCCATAATATCAGGTACTCTCAAATGGCTCTGCTCCTCATCCTCTACTCCTTGACATAAAAAATCTTCTCGGGAGTTAGAACTAACTTCCCTTATTCATCTACTGGAGGAAGATATGCCGAAGCGACGACCTATTATCCTAATTCCTTCTTGAGGCAATATACATGGAATATATTTTCTCTCCTACTATTCTCTAGTATCTCCAACTCGTATGTTTCCTCCCCAACTCTCCTGATCACTATGTAGGGTCCATAAAAATAAGGCTTCATATTCTCTACGCCACTCTTCTTCAATGACAATTGTTTATAAGTATGCAACCTGAGAAACACCAAGTCCCCAACATCAAATATGCACTCTACCCTGTTCCTATTTCCATACATATTTTATTGATTATGGGTTACCTTCAAATTCTCCTTCAAGACTCTCAATATTTCTTGGCTTTCCTACAAGCAATATTTGGCCTTGGGGGATATACTCTCCCCAAACGCCAAATCCACAAACAATGGGGCATCGTAGCCATACAATGCCCTGAATGGGCTCATCCCAATGGAAGTGTGATGAGTGGTACTGTAGAAATTATTCCTGAGATGAAACCACTTTATCCATGCCCTCTATGACCTTGACACATAGTTCCTTAGGTACCCTCCAATCCACTTGTTTACTATCTTGGTCTTCCCATTTGTCTTAGGATGATAGCTAGTACTAGGTGTCATCTCTCTCCTAGATAACTTGAAAATCTCCTGCCAAAACATGTTGAGAAACCTGTTATCTTGGCCACTGGCTATGTTCCTTGGAATACCATGTATTCTGACCACCTCCCTGAAGAAAATTTCCACTACCCGAGATGTGTTGTACTCTGAAGGAATGACAAATAATTGTGCTTATTTGGTCAACCTATCCACTACCACTTAGATACATTCCCTTCCTTGTATCTTCGGCAAGACTATAATGAAGTCCATGGAAATGTTATCCCACTTCTTCTTTGGAATCGACAATGGCTAAAGCAATCCTGTAGGATGTGTAAGCTATGACTTGTTATGTTGGCAAGTCATGCACTCACTCACATGTTGAAATACATCCTCCTTGAGACCCTTCTAGGATAATATTTCTCTCACCTACCTATAGGTCTTCATATACCCCATATTCCCTACCAGTGGTGCGTCATGTACTACCCTCAAAATGTTATCCTTGAGTGTGGACTCAGGGACAAGATAGATCCTATATTTGTAGTAGATGATGTTTTCCACTACCCTGTACCTATGATCCTAAATAATTCTCTCCATCAACTCACAGATGAAGATATTCTTGGAGTATTCCACCAAGAGAATGAACTTCCAGTCTAGTCAGATCTCTATCATGGAGAAGTATGTAGGTCTCTGGGATAGGGAGTTAGAAACTATGATCTTCTTCCACTTTAAATATTCATTGTAAAAATAATATGCCTACAACTTACTCACCTATTTTTGTTGCCTCTCATTCAGGTCCTACTGCTCCAAGAAATATCTCAAGCTGTTGTGATCAGTCCTAACCACAAAGCGTCCTCCCACCAGGTACTTTCTGAACTTAGCTAGTGCATGCATGATGACCAACATATCCTTATCGTAGATGATATAGAGCTTCTCTAGCTCCCTCATCTTTGTACTCTCGAAAAATATCGGTGTTAGTTTTTCATCAACACCTCTCTTATCGCCTTACTAGATGCATCACACTCCATGAAAAAATGTTGTGTGAAACTTGGGAGTGCTAATACTACCCGCAAGTGCTCATCACCCTCTTCATTTTTTCAAATTCTACCTATGCATCCTATGACCATTAGAATTCCCCCTTCTTGGTGAGTTATGTCAATGGCATAGCCAATTGTTAAAATCCATTGACAAAGCACCTGTAATAGCTGCATATCCCAAATAATCCTCACAACTTTGTGAGTGATTTGAGGGTGGGACAATAGAATATCGTCTGGATATTCTCTTGATGCACCTTTACTCCCTCAACACCAATCACGTGCCCTAGATAGAGGATCTCTTTCAACCCAAACTTGCACTTTGCCTCTTTGTAAAAAAGAAACTGCTCCTCCATAATGGCGAGAATCTCATCCACATGCTTCAGATGGTCCTCCAAAGTCTTGTTGTTGATCAAAAGATTATCAAATAACACCAGTAAGAACTTCCTCAACTTAATTTTGAAGATATGGTTCATACATGACTGGAAGGTAGCGGGTGCATTAATCAACCCAAAGGGCATGGGTAGAAACTCGTAGTTCCTATAGTGACATATGAAGGTTGTCTTATGGATGTCCTCCTCTTTGAACTGAATCTGATGGTACCCAAATCATAGATAAATCTTCAAGAAGTAAACTGCCCCATGAAACTCATCTATCAAGTCATCAATCCTCAGTATCGAGTATCGATTCTTGATGGTCCTCTTATTCAACACCCAGTAGTCAATGCACATCCTCACCATGTCATCCTTCTTCTTCACTAATACCATGAAAAAAGTGAAGGTACTAGAGTGTTAGGGACCTAACCTCCCTAACCCCTCACATAGGTAGAATAATATATTTCCATATAATAAAGGCCAATATTAATAAGGCCTAGCAATAAAGAAGAATAAGTCAAATGTAATAAGACCTAATAGAAGCTTTCGCTTCTAGAAGGATCTTCCTATAGATTGTTCTTTTGGATACATAAATTTAGTATAAATAGGAGAATATGGCATGAGAAGTTTTGTCTTGAAGAATTATTGTAATAGAGATCTTCTCTGCTAGAGGTTTCCCCCTCAAAGAGGCAAGTGAACATTGTTTCCTATCAATAAAGGTATAATTCTAGTGTTGTGGTTCCATATAATTTGTTGTTCCGTTGTTATATCTGAAATATTTCCGTATTTTGTTGCTATTACAATGCTATTCTCTGCATTATTTCTCTTTTTCTGCTAATATAATAGGCCCAATACCTTACAAGTGGTATCAAAGCACTTTCCTCGGCATAAAATTGTGGGTTAATTTTTTTCAGGGTAGAGACGTATTCCGACGTCTTAAAGCTACAAAGATCTGTCGTTATGCACATAAACTCATGGTCAAGGAGTAATACATGCAGGAAATAAAAGTGGTACTTAAGCGTACATATGTTGGCCACCCTTGTAACCCATGTTGGTACCCCTTCGAGTGGTAGCGCATCAGACAAACCGATTGGCCTCCTGACTTTTATAGTGAGATCGAGAATAACACTCAAGAATATACTCTCTAGTACCTAGGTAGCCGGGTAGTACGACTAAGGGAACGATCTATCCTCCTTAGTTGGTGCCCTAAGATATTGGGTTGAGTAATACTATCAGACCCCACACATATATCAAAGAGCTATAGCATAGAGAAAACCCTTGTCTATAGAACCCTTGAATACCCTAACCATTGGGAAGGAAATAGAAAAATAACAGACAAGACCTATTTCCAAACAACTGTGCCTCCTACATTCTGGTTGTGAAATTACTACATATTTCTTCCTGTTCAGAATTTGGGAATTTCAAGACTGCATTATTTCTCATCTTGGAGTATAACTATGCAAGAGTAAAAAAACAAAAGTATGGGTCTTGTTGGCACCATTATTTGAGCCCTATCCCATTGGATTCATCTATTTACCCTTATCACAGTCATACCTATCATTTTTCAGCAAAAAACAATTCTCGTGGACCCAACCCCCTTATGACACCCTTATTTGGGCCTTACCCCATTGGATTGCCCTTGTCACCCTAATCGTCATGATACACTTCACCCATAACCCATTTTCTATGTGGTCCCACCCGTACCTTTTCATTTCCCCTCTTCATCATGGCCCACACCCATAGCCAAGACTTGGAAGCCCGCTTCAATGCCCTGTCCTCTACTTTCACAGAGACCCAACAGGAAGTGCGGGAGCTCAATGCCAATATTTCCACCATCAATAAAAACATGCATTCCTCCATAGATGTAAAAATGGAAACCATCAAGCAGGACCTCTCTACCCAACTTGCATCCTTCACTAACAAGATTTGTGCCAAGCTGAATATCCCTACAAATATTCCCTCCTCTAACCCACCTTTGCACTCCGAAGGTGAAACTTCCTCTAATTCCCAATTTTTTCAACCCCATCGCTTTCATCATGACCTATTCCTTTTGCATGTGGATGTGAACAAATTTTATGGCATAGATCCCACTGGTTGGGTAACTCAAATGGAACATTATTTCTCTTTGTATGGAATTATAGATGAGATGGCCAAACTCTGGTACGGTATTCTCCATCTAGATCAAGAACGTTGGAAATGGTGGAAATGGAGAAAAAATGTTCACCAAGGGTATCTGTCTTGGACACAATTTGTGGTAGAGCTTTATGAACTCTTTAAAACTGGCACCAACCATTTAGGCCGTTTGACAAAGTTGAAACAATCTGGCACAGTGGAACAATCTAGTATATGCTTTTGAGCGGTTGGATTTCCATATAGAAGGAATGTCTGATGATTTTTTCCGATAATTTTTTATCAGTGGCCTCAAGGATGAGATTCGTGCCCATGTCCTCATGGCTCAGCCTTAGATTTGGGTGGAGGCTACTAAAATAGCTAAGGAAGCACAACAAGTTGTCTCTTCTCAAACTAGAAAACCTGCCTTTATTCCTTTCCCTAAACAAGTCACTCTGACTCCTCCTTATACTCCACTACAGATATAGAATTTGACTAGGGAAGAAATGGTTAAACTCCAACTCAAATACCTTTGTTATAATTGTGATGAAAAATATTTTCCCGAGCATAAGTGTAAGGAAAAAATTATTTTTATGGCCATATCTGAGGATGTTTCGGAAGACGATGTCTAGCCCCCCCCTGTGTCCAAGTCACCTGAACCTACTGACATGACTCCACCCTCTGACCCTCCCAAAGTTGAACCAATCATTTCCTTGGATTCTCTCACTGGATTCTCTGCTCCCCAAATCCTCAATCTAATTGGTAACATTAAACATCAGAAGGTCATCATTCTTGTTGATAGTAGAAGCACCCATAATTTTATTCATCACCACATTGCCCAAGAAACTAATTGCTATATCTGTGCAGTCAATAATTTTCAAATCAATACTATCAATGGAGGGTCCATGAATTGTGGGGGGCATTGTGAAAATGTGTGTCTCCAAATTGGTCAATACCACATGAAATATTATATGTTTTCTATCGACATGGGAGGTTGTGACATTGTGTTGGGTGTTGAATGGATAAGAACTATATGTCCCATTCTCATGGATTTTAAGGAATGAACCATGCAATTCAACCAGGAGGGCCAACAATACAATTTCCAACTCATCACCGTCGGTTCCCCGAAGATCATTAGTTCCCATTGGATGGAAAAGCTCCTAAAAAACAGTCATTCTGGGATTATTTCCCAACTCCATACCATTCACGCCATTGAGACACCCTCTGTTCCGCAGGACCTTCAATCCATCCTCTCCAAAAATCAAGTTGGTTTTTCCACTCCCCAAGGACTTCCTCCTTCTCGTGGTGTTCATGATCATTCCATTCCCCTTCTCCCTGAAATCCTTCCTCCAAATGTCCATCCCTATCATCATCCCTTTTCTGAGAAAAATGAATTTGAGAAAATTGTTCAAGAATTTCTCACCGCATGTGTTATCCGTCCTAGTACGAGCCCCTACTCTTCTCATGTGGTCATGGTCCTTAAGAAATAAGGCTCTTGGTGCATGTGTCCTAACTTCCGAGCCCTTAAAAAACTCACCATCAAAGACAAATTTCCCATTCCTGTCATTGATGACCTCTTGGATGAATTGAGTGGTGCCCAGTTCTTTACTAAACTTGATCTTTGTTCTGGCTACCACTAGATACATATGAACGAGTCAAACATTCCTCAGACTGCATTTCGAACTCATGATGGCCACTATGAGTTTTTATTCATGCCCTTTGGCTTGTGTAATGCTCCCTCCACTTTCCAAAGCCTCATGAATCATGTCTTCTGTCCTTTTCTCCATCATTTTGTCTTAGTTTTCTTTCTTTATATCCTCATCTACAGTAAAAGATGGACAACCCATCTTGCTCATGTGGATCGAGTTCTACATATACTATCTTAGCCCCAAATTTTCCTCAAACAATCAAAATGTTCTTATGGATGCTTGGAAGTCACGTACTTGGGTCATATTGTTGGAAATGCATGTGTCACGGTGGATCCTAAGAAAATTTAAGCTATGCAGGATTGGCCTTGCCCAAAGACTTTCAAAATCTGGCATGGATTTATGGGTTTAACAAGCTATTATTGCAAGTTTGTTATGGATTATGGAAAGATTGTGGCACCTCTCACTTCTCTCCTTAAAAATAATTATTTCACTTTGACTCTTGTAGTTTATCATGCCTTTCAAGCCTTTAAGGAGGCCATGTGCACCACTCCAGTCCCGACCCTTCCTAATTTTACAAAGACCTTTGTCCTGGAATGTGATGCTTCCAGGACAGGAATTGGAGGAGTCCTTATGCAAGATGGTCGACCTTTGGCCTTTACCAGCAAAAAACTATCAAAGCGACATTTGGGACAATCATTATATGAAAAGGAAATGTTTTATATTTTTCATGCAGTGGATATATAACACCCTTATCTATTTGGGAAATGCTCCCAAATTAATACAGATCATAAAAGCCTCAAGTATTTTCTGGAACAATGCCCTTCCTCCCCAAAGCAACAAAAATGGGTAACTAAGCTCTTTGGATATGATTATGAGATCATTTACAAGAAATGAAAAGACAATGTGTTTGTTGATGCACTTTCAAGAAAATATGAAGATGAAGGGTCCCTTTTTTCCCTCTCCTTCATTGTACCAGATTGTCTCCAAGTTGTTTTCTAGGAAGGGCTACAAGATCCAAAAATTTCGCATATTATCCAACAATTGCAGACCAATTCTCTATTTTCCCCAGCGTACTATTGGCACAATGATGAACTTCTCTACAAAGGTCATTTTTATTTAAGTAAACATTCACAAATTAAATCCATGGTACTTTCTGAGCTTCATTCTACACCCACAACTGGGCACTCAGGGTTTACCAAAACCTGTGACCAGGTCAAATGTTTTTTTTTTTTTTTTTATATTCTGGGATGGTATGAAACAGGAAGTTCGCAATTTTGTGGCAGAATGTGATGTTTGTCAACGCAAAAAGGGAAAAATAGTCAAAGCTCTTGGCACACTACAATTGAGTCTGATTCCACTTGCGATTTGGAGGTATATCTCTATGTATTTTATTGTGGTCTTACCTAAATCGGGAAATAATTGAGTCATATTGGTGGTCGTTGATCGTCTTTCCAAGTATTTGCATTTCTGTTCTCTTCAACACTCGTTTACCACCTCCACTATGGCTCAATGTTTCATGGATCAAGTCTTCAAGCTTCATGGCATGCCTCATTCTATTGTTTCTGATCGAGATCCCACTTTCACTGGAAATTTTTGGTAAGAATTGTTCAGGCTACAAGGCACCCAACTGCATCTCATCACAACTTATCATCCCCAAACTGAGGGTCAAACTAAGGTTTTCAACAAGTGTTTGGAAACATATTTGAGGTGTTTTTCATCTAAAAGGAAAAATTAGTGGGCTCAATGGTTACCACTTGTTGAATGTGGGTACAACACTTCTTACCATAGAGCTACCCACATGACTCCTTTTGAAGGAAGATATGGACAAAATCCACCTTCATTTCTCTCATACCTGCCAGGTGTATCGAAGGTTCAGGCGGTTTACCAAACACTTATAGTTTGAGAGGATATTCTTCGCACCCTCAAAGCGAATTTGGTCATGGACCAGAATCGCATGAAGAAATAGGCAGATAAAGGTTGCTCTGAACATGAATTTGCTAAAGGAGACCAGGTGTTTCTTCGACTGCAACCATATAAGAAAGATTCACTCAAGGCTGACCATTGTTAGAAAATGTGCCCAAATTTTATGGTCCTTATATTGTTCTCAAGAGTGTGGGACAGGTGGCCTATCAGTTAGCTTTTCCCAGTTGTTTTAAGATCCATCTTGTTTTTCATGTCTCTTGCTTAAACAAGGTGATTGGAACTAAGTTTTAAACTCAAACAAGCCTTCCCGAGTTGGATGAAGAAGGCTCCATTTGGTTGCATCGATGCGCAGTTTTGGACCAACGTGGGCATCGTCTGCGTTTGCGCACCATCAAGGAAGTGTTAGTGTAACACCTTACTTCCCCCAGTTTGAAAATATAACTATATTGGCCAAGGGACTATGGAAAAATCACTATGTGAGAATGTTTGATTCGATGGACCTTTGTATAAAAGGTCAATGAATGTAAATTCTGTTATTTACTAGAAAATGGATAAGTGTTGCATGAATGTTGGAAGGGGGATGTGCTAAGAGAGACCACACATGCTATGAAAGAGATGGTGAAGGAGACCAGAAATGGTTGCGTTAACCTTCATCAAACAAGTACTTTGTTGGATTTAATTGCTCAGGATCATAACAACCCTCTAACCCAACAATCAATTATAGTCAGGTTGGTAGTTGGGAAGACCTCCTCAAGAATTAATGAGGGGATGGGGCAGATTGCCCATACGTAATTATTCTAGACCTAACCACAACTTGGGAATTCAGGGCTACACGCAAGCTTGTTGGGGAAGGAAAGAGGGTAAGGGTGCAATGGGCAGAGTAGACTTACGAAGAGAGCATAGAAGGGAGACTAATCTCAGGTTCGAGAGAGAACTGAAGGAGAGTGCGTTCTGATCGTGGGAGAAGGAGAGTAACCTTTGTCCCTATCTATTACTGAGTTGGGAGAAGGAGAGTAACCTTCGTCCCTAAATTTCACTAAGCCGGAAGAAGAGATTTCAATATCAAAGCATCGTGGTCTAGCTCGGGGGTGGCCAGTGGTAAATTTGTAAGGAGTGACTAAGCCTATGGTTAGGTGGAAACAGATACCTCTTCAAGCAGTTGCATCACGCCTTCTGGTTCTGATAAGTGTTTTCATACTTTGTGCTTTGAAATCGAATAATGAATGAATGCATGTATGTATACATTTAAGATTTGGCCTTTATATTGACTGATCAAGTGATGTGTATGTATTTATCTCCTTGAGGACTTATGCTTCTACTTGATTTTCCATATGCTCCAGTTTAAACCTCAAAGGAATTTTCCCTAGGGAGTTACCTCCTAGTTCTAGAGTCGGAGAAAACCTATTGGCACTGCTATTGTCTCGGTAATTCCATGAGATTACCCCACCCTGTTTTTGAACTTAAAGTTCCGTGAGCTAGGAAGGTGCTTCCTTCAAACCAATATCCTAAGAGACCTTAGGCTTATGCCCACAACCTTAACCAAATAGTGGCTAAGAGTAGAGCTTATAGCTCGAGATTCATCAGAGGATATAGATGACCAGGTTCTAGGAACCCTGCGCTAATTCTGAAAGGAGCTAGCTCTTGATGGCTTCGGAGCTTCGGGAGCCTGAAGCCCTTGGATGTCAAACTTCATAACTGTCAAAAATTTCGAATGCCAGAGTCGCGAAAGGTTGTGAGTCATTGATATGGGGATTCCATTGGGGCCCCTTCTCGACTGTGTGATCGTCTAATGGATGGTTTCATGTATGGTACTTCGGTGAAGTTTCACTTCGGGAGAGTGGAGTTGCTATAGCATCAAACTCCTTGAACGTCGAAGTTACGAAGTGAAGGAGATTCGTAGATTTGGGGGAGGTCGTTAGGAACCTTGCCTATCGTCTGATCATTCAAGAAAAGGGACCTGCACATGGTACTTCAACGATGTCCCACTTCAGGAAAATGGAGCGGTAGTGAAGCCAAAACTCCCAAAGGCCGAATTTGCAAAGTGACCAATACCATTGATTTGGGGATCCTTCGGGTTCTATCCTAGTCGTCAGATATACTATGAAGTTAGCTTAGCATTGACCGCTTCGGGAGAACAAGGACGTTGTAGCGTCAAAACCCCCGAAGTCCGAAGATGCAAAGTAATATAGACCATGGATCTAAGGACCAATTGAGATCCCTCTTGATCATTCTATCATGGGGACGCATGTATCACGTAGAAGATCACTTGGGACCTAGTGTCAAGTGATGATGTTTCAAGGTGTGAAGACCCTATGGAATGGGAAGGGGACAAAGGTGGCTTGAGGCAGGTGTGACATATACTTACCGAAATGTTTTGGGACGATAGATGTTCCTTTAGGAGTGGCCCAACAATGAAACCCCAAGGGACCCTGGAGTGGAATTCACAATCCGTAGATCTCCAATATTACATGGACATCCTCAAACCATTAGATCTATGCCTCGTTCAGCCCGACGTTAACCATTTAGGAAGAATAGGGGTGTTGTAACGCCAAATTCCTCGAAGCCCGAATCCGTAAAGTAATGAGGACCGTCGGTCCTCAGATCCTTCAAGATCCCTCTCAATCCTTGATATACAGGGATGTTTGTTTATAGATCCTCTAGTTTAGAGATTAGGTACTTTTGGAATTTGGGGAGTGGTGTGTCGATAAACCCCCTAACGCCAAATTCACGAAGTAACGAGAGTTGTAGATCTCTGGATCTACATGGCTGGATCTCGACCATGAGATTTGTGAAATGTTAGAAGGTTGTCAGTTTAGTGTGATGTGGTAAGCCGATGTCACCAGGGTGGCGTGGACCCACAAGCTATGTGCCACGTGTCACCTAAATTCGAGCATATCACATACCCTATATTCCTATTGGGACGTGACATGTGTCACCCCTGACCCTTCCACGTGTCAGCCCTTGGTACATGACCGCCTAGCCAAAGTATTTGTCGAAGTGACTAGAACTGTGGGAGTCCGAGACTTTGGGACTTCGGAGGAGTATGGTAGAGAGATAAAAAGGCACGATGGATGGAGGCATGTGGCAGAATTACGAGACTTCGGAAGTTCAGAAGTTTAGGTGATCTCGTACTTAGATTGAAAATGGGCGTGAAGCATTGAATTCCTCTACGGATGATGGGTAAAATAATGAATATGGGTAAAACTTTCATGACAATCGGGTCTCCAAAATTCCTAGCGGCAATTTTTTGGTCGAAAAAATGTTTCTAAGAATGTTTTCGACCAAAAGTTTGTACGTCAAATTTAACAGTTCCCTCGAAATTCGTGTACAATGTTTTTCAGATGAGTTATTTTCCTATGGTAAGCATATTTCGACCTAAACGTTTAATTTTAACGGATTCCGTTAAAAACTAGGTTTCGACCGAAAGAATATTTCGACCGAAAACCTAAAAATGGGAATGTTTGCAGGAAATTGCAAATTCTCTCCATATTAGTTCATATTTGGAGGTAGTGGACTCCTACAAATACTCAGAATTTAGTTTCAAAATTGATACCAACATTTTAAAAATTGAATCTACTTTCATTGGGTATAATTTGTTTTCATTTTCATTGTTTTTATCTAGTTTTTTTTTAATTTTATAAAAAAATCATTACATAATATTTTTAGGTGAGATTATGATTCGGTAAAATGAAAAATCCATATCTCTAAAAATACATAGGGGAAAATTATGGAAAATATATATTCATAACCCTTAAATTGTTCTCTTCAAAAGGGTATTTTTAGATTTTACTTTTAAGTAAAAATTAAGATAAATACAAGGTGGAGGAAAACATGTGTTTAGAATCTGTAACTTTTTCAGATTGGTCAACTTAAAAAAATTCTAGAAATTATAATATCCATCCGTTAGATTCAAAACTATAGTCATCACAAAATAGAGTCTCTGTAGATTGTTGTAGTATATTTCATTTGTCAAAACCAAAAGTTTAATAATGGATACATTGTTGTGGGAAAAAATAACTCATTATATTTCCCTTCATTTTTAAGGAACATACTGTCAAACAATTGCCAAATTGACATATCAAATCTCAATAAAAAGAAAATGAAAAATAGTAAGTAGAAAGATAACAAAATTCTTCACAAGTTTTGTTTTTACAGTGAAGTAAAATTCTAAATAAAAAAAATACTTTTGTTTATTGGAAGTTGAAGAACCTGTTAAAATTATAAAAAAATTGTCATAAAACAAGTAAAAGTGTTACCTGTCTTCATGATTTTGCCTTGATACATTAGAAGGAGATTATGTCCAGTCATGGGCTTCCATCGTGCATGGAGGAATATTAGAGATAGTACGTGTGAGGTGGATCCACGTGGGTGCCACATGGCCTTTGACCAATAAATGCCAGAATAACTTGGGAAGGGCGTATATGCCAGTCCAAAGCTATAATTTGAGTGTGGAGGTAGTGGTTGGATAGTGGTGGACGAGTAGGACATGATATAAATCCTGGAGTTATGATTTGAGAAAGTTAAGGAAAAATAAATTATGATACCCCACCCCTTAAAAAAACATTTAGGGGCCGAGTGTGTTACAAATTGGTATCAGAGCATGGTTACAATACTTGGCCTACTTGGGATCATGGATGAGTCACTTAAAAACCATGTTTAAATAAATATTAAGGGTGAAAACCTACCTTACCTCTTCCTTAAAGAGTCTGGTTAAACTTTTACTGTAGAAAAGAATGAATTTTTCTACCGTGTGTGTATATTTAAGAAATATGAATTGTGTGTTGTCTATGAACTAATAGATCGTTGGCTGACAATGAGTGTTTTTTCAGCACTCAAGCAGTCAGTGAATCACGGGAAACTAAAATTATAAAGTATGGTGACATTTCATGAAGTGGGGGAGGGCTCCCATAATAGAGACGAAGAATATGATGAAAGGAGAGAGGTGGAAAACCCTCCGGATCCGGCTGAAACTGTAAGGAACCTCATGGTGGAATTATAGAGCTGCAAGGCTGACAACGAGAGAATGATAAAGGAGCAAAAAAAATAAAATGAAAAAATCAATGCAGTCTTGTTGCATATCTTATCCGATATACCGAGACAGCTGCAACATGGACCCGCAACCAGTTATGTGGACCGACAACATACAAAGAGAATTCAAAGCCCACCTGAGATACGAAAAAAGTGGTCTCGTAATTGGCCATGCTAGGAGGAGTACCTTGAGGAAGGCCCAACTTGGAGGTAGGGGACACTTATCGAGAGAGTCCTCTGGAAAGGAAACTGACAACTCCAATGGATATTCTAGTAGCAAAACTAGCTCACATTCTAAAAGGAAAGGAAATAAGCGAAAGCTTTCCAAAAGTCGGGACCCTGAAGAATTCAAGAAATCCAAACCACCCTCTTTTGACGGAGAGATTAAGAAAGGGGAAGAGGAAGAAGCCTGACTACTTGGTTTAAAGAAGTACTTCAGAGTCCATGACTACTTTGAAAACTTGAAGGCTCGAATAGCCATCTTCAACCTGATTGGCAAGGCTTCCATTTGGTGGGAAGATCATAGGAATGTGAAAGGAATCCATGAGAAGGACTTATCATGGAAATTTTTTGAGAAATACTTCAAGAAGAAGTATCTTTCAAAGAAATAATTTGATGGGAAGACTAAGAATTTCTATGAACTCAAGCTGGGACAACTCACCATAGAGGAATATATCAATAAATTCCTTGAGATGATAAGGTATGTACCCTACATAAAGGATGAAAAGGTAAAAGTGCAGTGATTTATTAGTGGGTTACCTCATTCTTACTGGAATAGGATTGAGTTTGACGAACCAAAGACCTTAGAAGATATTATCTAGACGGCAAGGTATTGCTACGAATAGTTCGAGGGTCGGACAAAACCTCATGAGGACTAGAAGAAGAAGAGTAGCTTAGGATTCAAGAAAAAGGGGTTTAAATCCTCAAGATTTGAGAACTATAGGAAGGGTTCTAGGATGATCCTTCCTACCAGAAGTGTGTATCAACATAATTGCCCCTCCCAGAGTGGAAATAAACCTTTTGGATCCACCCCAGGAAAGACTGATAACCCAAGGAGAGAACCCTTGAAATGTTGGGGTTGCAGAGAAGAACATATGTTGAGGGATTGCCCATATAGAAAATAGAACAATAGGAGAGTCTACAACATCCAAGAAGATACCACAGTCAATGATGTGGCTAGGAGCATGCCACATATTTATGCAGCCATGGAAAATAAACAAGACGACCACCAAGCTTCAGTGGTGGAGATGGAAGGTATGATTTCCATTTTAATTGACCCTGGTTATAATTTGAGTTATGTAGCTCCTCAGACTATTGATAAGTGTAAAATGAAACCATTTAGACATGTTAAGCCATGGTTGGTACAACTAGTCGCTATGTAATGTCCCCCACCTCTTAGAGAGGTAATGAGGAGACTCAGTGGCCTGGGCACCCCCACTAGGTCATAGTCTCACACTGAAGGGGGGGGGGGAAGTAAAGAAGTTAAAAGTTATATTTTTAAGTTGACTTAAGAAAAGAAAAGGAGTAAAAGATAACTCAACAGAAGAATAGAAGATTAACCCTGGGAGTTAACCTAACTCAATAGAGAATTAGAAGGAAAAGTATAAGTAAGAGGCTAGGGTGCACCTATTACTCATTCTGGTTTTGGATTAGCATTTTCTATTGCTCTTGAGCATTCAGTTTGGGGGTTTGATGTACAAACCCTTGTGAGAAACTCAGTGGTGAAATATCCACTCACCTTGTTCCACAGCTTGGTCTCGGGGATGAAAGACTCCTCCACACCATTCTAGTCTCAGCCCATCTCCATCTAGTTCTTCAGAAGGCGCAGGACTATCAGTTTGAGGGATTTTCTGGAGGGTTATCATCATTCTACATTTGTCTGCAGATTGGGATGTCTTGGAGCCATAGGGGACATCCGGTGATTCAGTAAAATTCAGATCTAGGGAGATCTTCTAGAGATCTGAGCCTGAAACTTCTCCCACGGGGTTCTCATAGCCCGATCTATATTCTTGGAGAGTTTCATAGCATTTGGAGGCCTCCTTCATCAGGGCCGAACCTGCTAGGGTTTCAGTCATCTAGTGGGGTGCACCATTCAGTG
>ML780722.1:215927-231892 GCA_009831015.1 Picea engelmannii
GGATTTGGGAATTTGGACATCTGGGTTTTCCTTGCAGCTGCCCGATCTATCAATTGGCATATTTATTAGAGTGATTGGACACTTTTGGAAGCAGGGCCGAGTTATTGAGGGTTTCAGCCTCTTATTGGAGCGTGACAGTCTTCAGCTAGAGAGTTTGGCATTCAGATCTGCTTGTATTGATCTTCATTTCTTATTCACCCTTTGGAGGCATTATTTTGTATCAGCGGGAGCATTTTGTAGCAGGTCATATCTATTGCTTGTATGGCCATCTGAGGTTTATGCTAGATCGGCCATCTATTGTATTGATCTTACATTGCTCATAATAAAAGGTCAGATCTTTGCTTGTGCTTCTACATCTTGAATATATTGTGATCTCCATGTGTTGATGAATCTTGTATGCACTTAATAACTCAATAAATCAGTAGTAGTTAGTGATTGCAAGAAATAATTTGGCTTGGGATCATTACACACTAGCACCAAAAGAAAAGTAGCAGAGGTCACACCGGCTTGCCAATTCATTATGGATGGATTTCCCACTCAAGCGACCCTTAACATACTTTCCTTAGGATCATATGACTTGTTTATTGGTATGGACTCGTTAGCCACTAATAAAACCAAGTTTGACTGTTACCATAAGACCTTAGACTCTGAAAATGAAGGAGGGAGAAAAATAACCCTCTAAGGGATTCATAAGCATGTCTTAGTGAGACGAATATCAACCCTTCAAATGAAAAAGTATTACAGAAAGGGATGTCCTCTTTATGCAATATAGGTGTTGGAATCTGTTGAGGATGAAAAACCAAACCTGGAGGACCACCCCATATGGAGAGAGTATAAAGCCATGTTTCCAAAAGAGGTACTAGGTCTACCTCCAAGAAGAGACATTGACTTTTTGATAGAACTTGCACCAGGAGAAGTGCTAGTGTCTAGGACGCCCTATAGGATGAGTACACCAGAGCTAGTTGAGAACAAGCTATAGCTAAAGGAGATGATGGACAAAGGCTACATCTGACTCAGTGTGTCTCCATGGAGAGCAACATCCTTTTTTGTGAAAAAGAAAGATTGCACTCTCCAACTGTGCATAGATTATATACAACTCAACAAGACAACCATAAATAACACGTACCCCTTACCAAGAATCGATGATTTGTTCAACCAATTAGGGGGGGATTTCATTTTATCAAATATTGATTTAAGGTCTGGATAACATCAAGCTCGAATCAAGGATGAATACATCAACAAAACAACCTTCAAGACCATATATGGTCACTATGAATTTGTGGTGGCACCATTTGGATTAACCAATCCCCCCACCACTTTTATGTTCTTGATGAATAATTTAATCAACAAATTCCTAGACATATTTGTATTGGTTTTCATTGATGATATCCTGATCTACTCCAAGAATAGAGAGGAGCACGAAGAACATATTAGGCCTGTACTTGAAGTATTAAGCGATCATCATCTCTACTCTAAGTTTAGCAAGTGTGAATTTTTCCAAAAGCAAGTCCATTACTTAGGCCATGTTATTTCTAAAGAAGGAGTGGCAGTGCACCCTGACAAGATCAGGTCTATCATGGAATGGCCTACCCCAAAGGATGTTTTTATCACTGAAATTTCATCCGCAAATGGTTACAGGAATCCAACATCTTCAAACAGCTATTAGTCCACCCATGGACCAAAAATGACCAAAAAAGAATTTCCAAAAGGTCCAAAACTATACAACCAGTTATAAAATCATCATGCACTAAGGATATATAGGAAGTGTGTGCATGTGTGCTAGTCAAAAACGTTGGAAAAGTGCACATGCGCCTGATGCGCGATTGTGGACGCAAAAATCCGCACACACCTCAGAACGACACATTTATGATATTGGTCGGCCTCCCACCCACTTCTGGTTTAGCTTCCAAGTTGATTTGACATCCAAATCTTGGCTGAATCCAATTGGGTGGCTGGTCAAAGACCTAAAGGTGCCCTAAATAGCCCCTTTCTCACACTAAAAGTTGGTTGAATAATACCTCAAAGTTATGCTATAAAAAGAGGCCATGGGTGCACTACATCTTCAAGGAATTCATTTGTATTGTTATGCTGCCTATATTCTCTTGGAGGATCTTCTTTCCTTATCAAGAGCATACAAGAAATATTTCATTGGAGTTATTCACATCACCTCTTGAGTGAATGAGCTTGGGATTCTTTCACCATTTCTTTCAAATTTTATAGCTGTAAGAAGAGCTCAATCTTGGGGGTTCAAAAGCCATCCCTTGGAGGAAGAGGGGACCCAAAGTCTCACTTTCTCTTCGGTGTTTTATTTCCACTAATACAATCCTTTCCATTGGTGGCATGAGTCTTGTTTGTTTCTTGTTCCAATGTCCTTATGCACTATAGTTTAATTTTTGTTATTGTTCTTAGCTTAGTCTTTTGTTTATATTACATGCTTGATGCTTCTAACTTTTGTATTCATTGATGTCTTGCCTAGCTAACCCAATTGGGATTGTAAGCGCCTCTATTTTTCTCAATTAGGTGACAAAAGAGGCGCAACAAATGTATCTGATATCATATCCTTTATGGGCTTACCGAGATACTATAGAAGGTTTATAAAAGTAGTTTCCAAGATCGGTTGTCCAATCACTTCCCTTCAGAAAAAGGGGGTTAAGTTCACTTGGACATCAAAATGTGAAGAATGATTTCTAAAACTGAAAAACTTTCGAACCCATGCACCCGTGCTAAAGATTGCAGGCCCTGATAATGACTTCCTTCTGTGTATAGATTCCTACAAGGAAGGACTTAGAGGATTCCTTATGCAAGAAGGGAGAGTAATTTGCTACAAATCAAGAAAATTGAATGAGCATGAAATTAATTATGTGACCCATGATCTAGAGTTGGCTGCCATAGTGCGTGCCTTAAAAATGTGGAGGAATTACCTCCTGGGTAGGATATTTGTACTTATGAGAGACCATTGTGGGTTGAGGCACATGTTTGATCAACCAAAACTCAATGCCAGGAAAGCTAGGTGGATGGATCTCCTGAGTGAGTTTGATTTTGAAATCAAACACATCAAAGGAAAGGAAATAGGGTGGCTGATGCCCTTAGCAGAAGTGTGAAAATGATTCACCTGGAAACAATGAGCACCTGTAAAAAGGATGTCAGGGAGAGGGTCTAGAATGCACAAGAAACATATGCATTCTTCAAGATCGTGACATCATACCTAAAGTAAGAGCCCATAGGGCTAAAGTATGAAGGCTATCAGATGTTGGATGAAGGTCTGTTGACTTACAGAAACATATTGTATATTCCAAGTTGTGATGACTTGAAGAGGTTCATAATGGATGAAATACACAAGAGACCATATAATAGTCACCCCTGTTATCATAAAATGATCACAGGTACCCATAAACAGTTCTATTGGCCTAGATTGAAAAAGGACATAGATGACTATCTAGCTAAGTGTCTAGAATGCCAACAAGTTAAGGCAGAACACCGACACCCAACAAGGTTGTTACTGCCTCTACCAATTCCATAATGGAGATGGGAAACCATCTCCATGGATTTCATCACCAGATTACCAAAATCATCCAAGCATAATGATGCCATGATGGTAGTGGTGGAAAAAATGAGCAAGTTTACTCACTTCGTTCATGTCAAGTCAACTTGCAAGGAAATATATATTTTCAACATCTTCATGAAGGATATATTTAGACTACATGGAATTCCTAGGGAGATTGTATCAGACAGAGACACAAAATTCACTTCAAGATTTTGGAAGTCCTTAATGGATGGTTTTGAGACTAAATTGTTGTTTAGCACAACCTATCACCCTCAAAATGATGGACAAATAGAAAGAGTAAACCATATATTAAAATACATGTTAAGGATGTATGTAATGTATCATCCTAAGAAGTGGGAAGACTACCTATCATTGGTAGAATTTTCCTACAACAACAGTTATCAAGAGTCACGGAAGATGATCCCTTTCGAAGCCCTATATGGTAGAAAATGCAATATTCCAATCAGCTAGAGCAATCTAGTGGATAGAATTACAATCAGACCCAACATGTTGAAAGAAATGGAACAACAAGTGATTCAGATAAAGAAAAATCTAAAAATTTCTCAGGATAGACAAAAGAGTTACCCCAACAGAAAGAGAACTCCCAGAGAGTTGAAGACATGAGACCATGTCTATCTCAGATTTAGGACCAGGAAGAGTTCCTTGAGAATGGGAGCTTGTGCCAAGATGGCACCTAGGTATTGTGGACCCTTTGAAGTCTTAGATAGAGTGGGACCTGTAGACTGTAACCTATCACTCCCTCCCACAGTAAAGGCACATAATGTTTTCCATGTTTCATTATTGAATAAATATGTACATGATTCTAATCATATAATTGACTGGTATGTGATCTAGGTGGATCTGGAGGGAGAATTCCTGCCAGAACCTCAATGCATACTAGACAGGAAGGAAACCTCACTCGAGAACCGAACCATTGCACAGGTCAAGATGCAATGGAAACACTTTGGCCCAGATGATGCTACGTGGGAAATGGAGGATGCCATGAGACATGAATATCCATTTTTGTTTACTTCTGTATATACAAAGCATATTGACAGATAAAACATCGAGGGTGATGTTCCTTTAGGGGGAGGGAATTTTAACACCTTGTTTACCCCAGTTTGTAAATATAAATATATTGGCCAAGGGACTATTCCAAACTCAATATGTGTGAATTTTTTATTTGATGGACCTTTTTATAAAAGGTCAATGAATGTAAATTCTGTTATTTACTAGAAAATGGATAAGTGTTGCATGACTGCTGGAAGGGGGGTGTGCTAAGAGATACCACAAATGCTATGAAAGAGATGGTGAAGGGGACTAGGAATGGTTGCATTAACCTTCACCAGATGATTACTTTGATGGATTTAATTTCTTAGTATCAAAACAACCCTCTAACCCAGGAATGAATTACAGTCAGGATGGTAGGTGGGAAGAACTCCTCAAGAATTAATGAGGGGATGGGGTAGATCACCCATCTGTAAGTATTCCAGACTTGACCACAGACTGAGAATTTGTAGCTACACACAAGCTTGTTGGGGAAGGAAAGAGAGGAAGGGTGGTATGGGCAGAGCATACCTACGAAGAGAGTAGAGAAGGGACACTAAGCTCAAGTTTGAGGGAGAACTGAAGGAGAGCGTGTTCTGATCACAGGAGAAGGAGAGTAACCTTCATCCCTATATTTAGTTGAGTCGGAAGAAGAGATTTAAATCTCAAAGCATCGTGGTCTAGCTTGGGGGTGGTGAGTGGTAAATCTGTAAGGAATGGCTGAGCCTATGGTTGGGTGGAAACGGGCACCCCTTCCAACAGTTGCATCACACCTTTTGTTTCTGATAAGTGTTTTCATACTTTTTTCTTTGAAATGGAATAATGAATGCCCCATCCTATTTCAGTACTTAAAGTTCTGTGAGCTAGGAAGGTGATTCCTTCAAACCAGTAGCCTAAGAGAACTTAGGCTCATGCCCACATCCTTAACCAAATATCAGCTAATAGTAGATCTTATAGCTCGAGATTCATCAGAGTATCCAAATGACCAGGGTCTAGGAACATTTCGCTAAGTCTAAAAGGAGCTGGTTCTTGATGGCTTCAGAGCTTCGAGAGCTCGAAGCCCTGGGATGTCAAACTTCATAACTATAAAAAATACCAAATGTCAGAGTCATGAAAGGTTGTGAGTCATTGATCTAGGGACTCTGTTGGGGCCTCTTCTCGACCTTCTGATTGTCTAGTGGATGGTTTCGCGTATTGTACTTCGGTGAAGTTTCACTTCGGGAGAATGGATATGCTATAGCATCAAAATACTCGAACGAAGAAGTTATGAAGTGAAGGAGAGATATAGATTTGGAGGATGTCATTAGAAACCCCACTTACCATCCAATCATTTAGGAGAAGGAACCCGCACATGGTACTTCGACGAAGTCCCGCTTCGGGAAAATGGAGTGGAAGTGAAGCCAAAAGTCCCAAAGGATGAATTCATGAAGTGACCAAGACCATTGATCTAGGCATCCTTTGGGCTCTCTCCTAGTTGTCAGATCTACTATGAAGTCAGCTAGGCGTTGATCGGTTCGGGAGAACAAGGATGTTGTAACATCAAAACCTCCAAAGGCCGAAGCTGTGAAGTAATGTAGACCGTGGATCTAAGGACCTGTCAGGATCCCTCTTGATCGTTTGATCATGGGGATGCATGTATCACATAGAAGAGAATGTGGGGACCCATGTGTCGAGTTATGGTGTTTCCAGGTGTGAATACCCCATGGCATGGGAAGGGGACGAAGGTTGCCTGAGGCAGGTGCCACATATACTTACTAGAATGTTTTGGGACGACAAATGTTCCTTCAGGAGTGACCCAACAATGGGACCCCAAGGGACCCTGGAGTGGAAGTAAAGAGCCGTAGATCTCCAATGTTACATGCACATCCTTGGACCATTATATCTATGTCGCGGTCAGCTTGACATTAACCACTTCATAAGAATAGGGGTGTTGTAACGCCAAATTCCCCAAATCCCTAATCCATGAAGTAATGAGGACCGTCGATCCTTGGATCCTTCAAGATCCCTCTATGCTGTCGATATATAGGGATGCATGTTGATGGATCCTCTAGTTAGGGGATTAGGTACTTCGGTAATTTTGGGAGCGGTGTGTCGATCAACCCTCGAATGTCGAATTCATGAAGTAATGAGAGTTGTATATCTTTGGATCTACGTGGTCAGATATCGACCATGAGATATGGGAAATGTTAGAAGGTTTTCATTATGGTGTGACGTGGCAAGATGATGTCACCAAGGTGATGTGGACCCAAAAGCTATGTGACACGTGTCCCTCCTGTCCATTTCACGTGTCATCCCTTGGTACGTGCTCGCCTAGCCAAAGTAGTTGGCGAAGTGACCAGAACTTTGGGATTACACGACTTCAGGACTTCAGAGGAGTATGGTAGAGAGATAGAAAGGCCCAAAGGATGGAGCCACATGGAAGACTTACGAGACTTCAGAATTTTGGAAGTTCGAATGATCTCATACTTAGATAGAAAAGGGGTGTGAAGCATTGAATCGTTGAATTCCTCTACAACTGATACATTAGAAGGAGATTAAGTCTAGTTGTGGGATCGAATGGTAGATGGAATTCCACCGTGGGTGAAGGAATATTAGAGACAATATGTGTGAGGTGGATCCACGTGGGTGCCACATGGCATTTGACCAATAAATGCCAGAAAAAATTGGGAAGGGCATATCTGCCAGTCCAAAGCTCGATTTTGACCATGGAGGCAATGGTTGGATAGTGGTGGATGAGTAGGACATGATATAAATCACAGAGTTAGGATTTGAGACAGTTAAGAAAAACGAAATTATGATACCCCACACCTTAAAAGATCATTTAGGGGTCGAGTGTGTTACAAATTGGTATCAGAGCATGGTTACAACACTTGGCCTGCTTGGGATCATGGATGAGTCGCTTAAAAACCATGTTTAAGGAACTATTAAGGCTGAAACCCTACCATGTTTAAGAAACTCCTTTATGGACTTCTCTATTTCATCATTGAACTTCTTCAGATTCCTGTATGGTGTGGTGATCACATGCTTTGACCCCTCTTCTATCTCAATGACATGCTCAAATCCCCTTTCAGGTGATATCCCTGTTGGTAATGGTCCAAACACTCTGTCATGATTTCCAAGTGTTGGCACACAGTTGTAATACCCTAAGTTCAATTTATTCTACAAACAAACCCCATAGACATTGGCCCTTTTGGCATCACCTGCATGAAAGTGAAGTCTCACCCGAGGCATCTATTGGGGTTGTAGGAACCAAGTTTATGCAGGGATGAGGGTATATGAGGATATCATCATATTCATTCCCTTTTCCTTGGATTAATTATTAAACTTTAATTATGCGACATCATTGTGACACAGATTGCAACATAAATTATTCACTGCAACATTCGTATTTATCATGCATCAATATTGTAATAAATATATCTACCTCTAGTTATGCATAAATAGAACATTCATGGATGTTCTCATAAAAAGACATTCAGACACAGGATTTAAAGTGGTTCACCCAAATCTTGTGCTATGTCCACAATGACTAGCTTCTTTATTATTCTTCATGCAATCATCTCAGGCTTGCGCATTGCACTTACAATAGATACATCATGACGTATTTCCCCATATTTCCTAGCGACTTTGCAGTGCACACCTCTCTCTAAAAACCCTCCCTAAACCTTCAGACATAGACTCTCTCTCATTCTCAGTCTCTTCTCTCAACCTCAACCTATCATCAACTCAACTTTCAGCCTCATATTCACTCGACAACCTATTCTTCCTAACCCATAACATATTTATACATAGAATTTAGGGCTCAAAACCCTGCTCACTTATCCCCAAAACCCTATGAAAACTCATGATGACTTATTACATCTCATGACAACTCATTGTTTGGCTGTTCGTTTCCTATCTTTGTGATTTCATACTAATTTTACACTCCCAGTTGTTGTTCTTCCTTCTTTTGCACGTCTATAATCTTTCGCATGCCTAGTTGTTGCCCTTCCTACTTTTGCATGCACCCTCAAAACTTATTTATTTGAATTTCCTGTGCAACATGCCCCCAACAATGACCTATGGCTCATCTCGAGCCACTTAATATTGTTTCATTATGTGCCCCTATGCTTCCATGAAATTTTGGAGGGTTTCCTTTGTGCTTGCGACTTCTTTCTTTACTTCTTCTTGCTCCAAAATATCCTCTACGCTTATGCATTTAGAGTCGCTAGTTTCTCCTTGTTGTCCCGTGCTGCTTTCTTTACCATCCTCTATGAAACTTCCAGTTCCCTTATTACCCTTATTGCTTCATCCTCCAACGATACTAATCATTCTTGGAGAATCTTTTGTTGTTGCCTTATTTGTTCTATTTAAGTGTATGAGTACCTATTTGTCAGGATGGTCTTCAGGTGCTTAGTTGGTGGTAGTGTACCTATGTTCTCCAAAGCCTTATACTCTTTTTCCTTTGCATCCCTTAATCTAGTTTCCACAACCTTCATCTCTAGATCATCCATCTGATTCATCCAAATCTGCGTGCTTTCCTCACATAGCTTTGTGCACTCCTCATCTAGACTCTTAATAATTTCTACTGAGGTCATAATGATTATTTCGCTTTGTGCCATTTCCTTAGGTGGTGTCCCTTGTGTGATGCATGATTCTAAGTCTTTGATCCTAATGTAGAATCCTTTAATGACTTCCCTGATTGTTGATACTTGTTCTACAGGAGTGGCTTCTACAAGCATCGACATTTATGGAATATCCTTATAGAGTTTATGAATGGCTTGTTGTATTCACTCTACTTGCTGCTTAGCCTCATGCATCTCCTTCAATATTTTCTCAGACTTTTCCTCAACCTTGCTCTTCTCCTTCAATATCTTTTCAGCCTTTTCCTCAACCTCTATCTTCTCCTATAAAGCACTTGTATAATCTTTTTGCAACTCTGTCTTCTCCACTGCTACCTTCACCAACTCACTTGATGTTGACTCTGCATGAAACCATATTTCCTGTGCAACATCGATGTGCAAGACTTTTAGTACTGTTGTTGGAATCTGTCAAATTACTAAGCCCATGTGACTTAGTTGTTGTACCTATTATCACGAGAATTTTCATCTAGAAGAGGCCTAACTATCTAAGTTTTGAGTTTTTGCTAAGTGCTAGTTTCCCAAGTGGTAAAAGGCACTATCCATTGTACAATCAAGGCACTTAATTGAAATGGTTTTGTCATCATGAAAGACTACAAATTTCTCTACACACTTTCAAGATTGAATAAACTTCATTTTGGCAATGCTAACTAATCTTCACACAAATGCAGCGTAAGTGGAGCTACCTAATATTTCTGGCAGAAAACGAATTGTGTAGAGTTATTTTACCAGTTTTTAGTCACTAACTTGAAATTTGGATTATGAACAATTGAAAAGGTATTTTTGAAAACTGGAGGAGGTTTTTGTTCATAACATGCCAAATAACAAAATACTCTCTCAGTTTTTCAAAATGTGTAATGGTTTGAGAGATATCAGATGTAGAAGTGGCACTACCCACTTTGTTACAGCGGCGCTGCCTAATTTCCTGTAGCGGTCACGATTTTGATATTCTCCTTGTTGGGAGGTTTCCACATGTCAAGGAGAGTTTGAATGACTTCTCAAGGATCATTTATATGTCAACAAACACCTGCACCTCAGATTTATCTCCAGCAAAATCCTCATGCAATGAGGTGGAGATATTTCATTAATGACTTCCAACAAATTCCTGAAAATTAGTAGTTTGTTGGATTTTTGTCTTTTTGATTGTTGCCACCTATCTCCAAGGATTAGAACCCAATGGAGGAGATGGGATTCGACCTCCTTAGTTCAATTGGATTCTATTGTCTATTTAAATAAGGAAATATATCTTGGAGAGAGGGATGAGCCAAGAGAGGCTAGAGAGAGTAGGAATAGGCAGTTTTCCTATGTGTGTTCATTTGTAAGCTCGTGGGCATTTTTTTATTGTAAGCATTACTGTTATTGGAGACTGACGAGAGATGTGATATCAAATTGTAACTCTTATGTCTATATTTCTTCTTATTTGAATATATTGTATATTTGAGGATCAAATACTGTCAATGATTTATGGATCCCTAAGCAGCAAAGGATCTGCTGTATTTTGCCCAGCAATCATTGTTTATATTCAAGTATTTGTTGATTCATTAAATTGAGAAGATATTTTTTTACTGAACATTCTATCTTATGTTTTCCTTCTTCATTCTTCCACCTATCAGCATATAATCTTTTTTTCTATTAAGCATCTTTTGTGCCTTAGATGAGTGGGATGTTTGTGACTCCATTGCCCATTGGTGTAGCCTACTGATCTACAGTTTGTTTCCCTCTCTCTTTCTTTATCCATCTTTCTGATCCACCTATTCAAAACCAAAGTTATCTTTTACATTCCGATGGGTGTTGATCTTACACTTTAGCAGTCAAAGTGTGACTTTCAGTGCTAACATTTTTGGCGTCACTGTCGAGGATGGATTTGAGTAGATTGAAAAGCTCCCTAGGAAGAACGACACTGCACAGCTCCAACTTTAGATGGTGACTGAAGTTGGACACCTTCAAGACTGCACATTCACCATGGCGAATCCATTGTTCAAAATCAGTTGGTGACTCCGCTAGGGATGAGGCAAATCAAATGGCTATGAAGGCTATCCTGGCTAGGAGGTTTGCCCCACTCAATTTATCATCCATAGATGGTTATCCACATCCTGTGCCTCAAATTGATGAATGGAAAGATCTACTGCCAAGATTTTATGAAGGTGATGATGACAACCCTTTTGAGAATGTTCATGAATTTCATGCTTTGATGCAGCAACTTGACATCCATCATGAAGATATATTGATGAAAATGTTCATGTATTCATTGGAAGGCGATGTGAGGCAATGGTATAGAACACTCCCTACTTCTAGCATTTCCTCTTTGAAGGAATTTCATGATGTTTTTTATTCTCATTGCAAGATAATTTATCCAGCTGAAAGACTTTTTGAGAATTGTTGTGAGGGGTATGCATCATATATTCAAGATTCAACAAGTGATTCCTCTAGTAGTAATGATGAAGGGGATTATTATAGAGAGCAGGACTTAGATGATGAGTTTCATAATGGTTTTCCTAAATTTGAAGAACAAATGCATCATTCTTGTCAAAATTTAGGTCCCTAAGAGAATGATCAATATGGACAATCCATCATTTCCCTTTCTCCTCCTTTTCTCGATTCTTTAAGTCAAGAGGTCATCTTAGGTTCTGATTTATTTCATCATGAGAATAATGTTGCAACTTATCATGAATGAATTCATAACTTACCAGTTGTTGTTGTAATCCCTCCTATTGTTAATGAACCAATGTTCCATGATTTGCCAAGTTTTGATGACTATGAGGATATTTTCACTGAACAATCAACTGTCACATCTATTGTACTAATCCCCTCAGCCATTAATAGTCAAATGGTCATTGATTCACCTTTGTATGATGATTATGAAGATGATTTCCATGAACAATATGTTGAATACCTTATATCAGAAAAGTGCCCTTCCCATCAAAGCAACAATAGCTTGTTTCAATCCTCATGTCATATTTTTGTTGCTGAAAAAGAAGGAGAAGATGATAATCTATGTTTAGAAGGTAAAAAACTAAGAAATTGAGACCATAAGCTAAGCTATGATGAATATCCCTCACAATCAGAAGATAAGATAGAAGAATGTAGTTTCCCAAGCACTTTTAATTGTGATGAACTGCCCTATCAACCCAATATTCCTCTTGAAGACACAAGCTCGGTTTCATCAAGCAGCCAAGATCAAATTCCATGTGATCAGATGAGAAAGGTTGAAATTAAAGAAAGACAAGCATCACTAAGCCTTTTTTATAGTACACCTCATGATCAGGAGTGGGCCAAGGCCATATGCATTAAGGATGAATCAGAAAATCAGCAAGCCACACCACAACCTAGCATAGTGGAGGAAGGACCTAATGTAATACTTTTCCTTTTTGCACAAAGCAATGTCGCAGGGGCAAGTATTGATGATATTTTTCAGGATCCATTTGCAACCCGTCTGCAAGAAAAAAGTGGGCCTAGGCTCATTGATTTCTTCAATGGAAAGTGTACTGCCAAATGTTTCTTTGACGTGCCTTCAAGTAAGAATTATCTCTAGTGCTTAAGGAAGCACATTTCAAAGCTTCAAACAGTTGAAAAAATGATGAAATGGCTTCATTGGTTGTTTCATGTAACTTGAATGCTTCATTTTTCCAATAATTAGAGTAGGTGTGTGCAATAAGCTTGTTGAACAAGCATCATTTTCATCATTTGTCAGTTTCAATTTTTATTTTCATTTAGTTTCAGTTGAAGGTCACATATCAAAGAAGATTGCAGAGGTTAAAGGTTGGGAGCATCCCTAGGATAAGTCATTGAAACTACAAGAGTTCTTAGAGCCTCACAGGGAGGAATCTATCCCCCATGGAGCCTATGTTATCACAAGAATTTGCATCTAGAAGATGCCTAACTATTTGAGTTTTGGGTTTTTGCTAAGTGCTAGTCTCCCCAGTGGTAAAATGCACTATCCATTGTACAGTCAAGGCACTTAATTGTAATAGTTTTGTCATCATGAAAGACTACAAATTTCTTTACACACTTTCCATATTTGAAGGCACTGCGTTTTTGGAAATGCTACCTAATCTTCACATAGACGCAACGTAAGTGGCGCTACCTAATATTTCTGGTAGAAAACAAATTGTGCAAAGTTATTTTACCAGTTTTTAGTCACTAACTTGAAACTTGGATTATGAACAATTGAAAATGTATTTTTGAAAACTGGAGGAGGTTTTTGTTCATAACATGCCAAATAAAAAAAACCTCTCTTAGTTTTTAAAAATGTGTTATGGTTTTAGAGATATCATATGTATAAGTGGTGCTACCTACTTTGTTATAACGGCTCTGCCTAATTTCCTGTAGCGGTCACGGTTTTGATATTCGCCTTGTTGGGAGGTTGCCACATGTCAAGGAAAGTTCGAATGAATTATCAAGAATAATTTAGATGTCAAGGGACACCTGCACCTAATATTTAGCTCCAGAAAAGTCCTCATGCAATGAGGTGGAGACATTTCATTAATGACTTCCAACAAATTCCTGAAAATTAGCAATTTGTTGGATTTTTGTCTCTTTGATTGTTGCCACCTATCTCCAAGACTTAGAATCCAATGGAGGATATGGGATTCAACCTCCTTAGTTAATTTGTATTCTATTGTCTATTTAAAGAAGGAAATATCTCTTGGAGAGAAGGATGAGCCAAGAGAGGCTAGAGAGAGTAGGAATATGCAGTTTTCCTATGTGTGTTCATTTGTAAGCCTGTGGGCATTTTTTGATTGTAAGCATTACTGCTATTGGAGACTCATGAGATATGTGATTTCAGATTGTAAATCTTCTATCTATATTTATTCTTATTTGAATATATTTCATATTTGAGGATCAAAGACTGTCAATGACTTATGGATCCCTAAGCAGCAGAGGATCTGTTGTATTTTGCCCAGCAATCATTGTTTATATTCAAGTATTTGTTGATTCATTAAATTGAGAGGATATTTGTTTACTAAATGTTCTATCTTATGTTTTCCTTCTTCATTCCTATCAACATATAATCTTGTTTTTTGTTAAGTAGCTTTTGTTCCTTAGATGAGTGGGATGTTTCTGACTCCATTGCCCATTGGTGTAGCCTATTGATATATAGTTTTTTGCCTTCTCTCTTTCTTTATCCATCTTGTTGATCCACCTATTCAAAACCAAAGTTATCTTTTACATTTTGATGGGTGTTGAGCTTACACTTTAGCAATCAAAGTGTGACTTTCAGTGCTAACAGTACCTACTCCTGCATCTTGGGCATGGGGAAATCAATTACATTTTGTGAGATCTTCAACACTTTGTGCCATGTTTCCATCTCTGAAAAGTAAAAAGAGGTGGCCCCTGCTTCCCCATTCAAGCTTGTTGATTTTCCTTCATCGTATCTACACTATGGTTCTATACTCACTACCTCCAACCACTACTACAATGCCCTCAACTTCTCTTTCACCTTCCTATTCATCTCTTCATGTAGCTGCGACACCTGTTGAACCACCTCCTCAGTGGCGTTCCTTACTTGATAGTCGATTAGATTGATGTCATCACCTGTTAAGGTGTAGATAGCAAGTGGTTTATGTGCTTTCATCTTATTGCATGGAGATGGTGATGGCCCCTTACCTTTATCTTTCCTCTTGTGCCCTGCTTCTGGGACTGTTTCATGCATGTATTCTATGTCTCTTCTTTGTTCATTTCCTTGTCCATTACCATGTTCTTCTGTGTCGTTTTCAGGGTGATCCATCTCTATTTTTTCCGTAGGAACATTCCAGTCTAGATCCCAATCCTTCATGATCATGTGGATATATTCTTAGATGTGATATTGTATTTTTTATGGACCCATTCCTTTCTTGGGTCCTTCTTTGATTGTATATAGATATGGTGTCAGTATTCTTGGAACTATGCAATCGAGGTGTATTCCTCTACTAGTTGTGGTTAAATGCATGGTGTATTCTTGATTCACTTGTGAATCCTTTCATCATAAAAAAATAACTCCATGTTAGCGTCAATTTGTATTCTTTTGTTAGGCTTGTTCCAAAATTTATAATACTTAGCTTCCAAGCATGGATTACCTCTGAGACCCAAGAATTTTTCATCCTCCAACTCTTCCCACACTGTGAATGCAATCATAAATAGAAACCATGGATAATGGAATTCCATGCCTCTATCCCGTGCTTCTGTGCAACCGATGAGGAATTGGTTCAATAATAAAGGTGCCTAGCTCATCGAGATGTTGGAAATATGGCTACAACAGAGATGATGCAGATGATCAAGGTTGTCATTGATGGCAATCGATTGTTTATGGAGAACAGATGCAGGAACATAGAAGCTGAAACACAGACGCTGCAACACAAATGCGAACTAACATAGAAGCTGAAACACAGACGCTGCAACACAAATGCGAACTGCTGCAACACAAATGCAAACACAGACGCTGAAACACAGTGCTGAAACAGAGCTGAAACACAATCGCAGATGCTGGCACACAGTTGCTGAAACACAGACACAAATGCTGCAACTCAGGAGATGACGAAGACGGTCAAGGATTGTCATTGATGGCAATCAGTTATGAAGCAGTCAAGATTGACAACACGCATAAGAGATACTGGAACATAGAAGCTAAAGTGCTGAAACACAAATGCTGAATCACAGATACTGAAACGTAGATGCTGAAACACGAGTGTTGAATCACAGATGCTGAGACGTAGATGCTGAAACACAAATGCAGGATCACAGATGCTGGAACACGACTGCTGGAACACGACTGCTGG